>WYDI02011569.1:114148-126758 GCA_009867235.2 Psittacus erithacus
AATGATCTCAAGCAAAAAGGTGAAGAGTCAATGCAGAAACCAATTCTTTGGTTTGGCAGCCTCACCAGTTTGCAATGTGGCCCTGGGCAAATCATTTGTCCTCTCTTAATTTCTCTTTCTGTGTAACAGGGAGGATAATATCTATTGTAGAAGGAGATTTGTAATAGCATTTATAAAGTGCTTTGAAGATGAAATGCTGTTGAAGTGCTCATAAATTATGCTGCATCCATTGCAAGAAGATTAGATGCATGATTCAGATTGGGTCACCTCATTTCAGGGTTTTTAAAAAAATAATCAAAGACCCACTGCAAAGAAATGCTATTACAGCTTTTCACTAGAAGAAACATTTAAGCCAAGTACAGCCATTTAACTAGAAAACAAGGAGTATCTGTGGGACAAAAAGAAAATAGGTCTCTGTATCCAGACCTTAATAAATAGAAAACTATAAAAATAAATGTGCAATATGGCCTCAGCAAATTGTAGGCATGGGCCTAACTTCACACTTTGCAAGCTGGAAATAAGTATGACATCTCTGTGTGGAAATCCATTTTAAGAACTAAGTCAAGTCACAGGCAAGGTCCACACATCATACATTAAACTTGCACAGACTCTCTGCTAACTGCAGAGCAATACGTCTACTTACAGCAGGTGCAAGTACTGCCTCCAGCTGGGTTGCTTTCTGAAAAATCTGCTGTTTAGTTGAGTCATTTTAGATAGGTCTGGGGGCTTCACCATTAAAACAGGCCTATTAAGATGAACAGTGGACTACATCCTCACCTGGCATGAGCTCCACTGACGGCAGCAGAATTGCCATCACCTTGTGAGTTTTCCATAGAATCAACCAGGTTGGAAAAGACCTCTAAAATCATCAAGTCCAATCTTTACCCCAGGGCTGCCATATCACTAGGGATCTCATCTACGTGTTTTTTGAGCACTTCCAGGGACAGTAATTCCACCATTTCCTTGGGCAGCCTGTTCCATACCTGATCACTTTCTTAGTGAAGTAATTTTTCCTAATATCCGATCTAAACTTCCCCTGGTGCAGCGTGAGGCTGTTACCTCTTGTCCCTCTCTCCAGCCTTACTTTCATGTAGTTGTAGGGAGTTGATAAGCTTATCTCTGTCACCCCACTTAAAATGATACAAGATGTATCACAATCCACAGCTGACATTCTCAAATTTGGGAAAGTGTAAGTAAGTGCAAAGAGTATCATCCTACCTTTTTTTTTTTTTTTTAATTCAAGTTAAAAGCAGCATTAAAATCTCCATTGCCAGCCTATTTGCCTAGTTAAGTATAACAGCAAGCTTTATTAAAGTGCTAAAAAGAGACTGGATATAGAGTGCTACCAATTTAGTGCTTATTGCTGCAGGGCCACTTTGAGATTGCACCTGCAACTGCTGTGTTCTCTGTACAACATAATGGTCTCTGCACGACATAATGGTCTCTGCCACTACATGTCAGATTAGAAAACCCAAGTAGATGAATCCTTTGTTCAACTATCAACACTTTCTATGCTGGATACTTCTTCAGATACAAGCAGAGCCAAGTCTTCCTCATTCCAGCTTGTGCACAGAAGCCAGCTGTAAGACAAAGATAAGACATGTATCTTTAGCCGAGATAGATAAGGGTAGCATGCTGATTCAGCACCAACAAACATGCTTGATAACTCTGTTATGGCCATGTTCTGTGGCACAAAGCTTTTGAGGTACCCTAGTAAGCAAAAGCAATGACAGTGCTTGCCCCTATTACACCAGTTAGACAATATCATTACTGCTATCTTTGATAAGCACTGAATGACTGATTTATTAGACTAGAACAACTACCCTTTCTGGTCTCAAACAGTATCATTGCATTACAGTATAAAAAGAAAGATTTTAGAGAAAAGTTACTGAAAGTGTAGAATATTGGAAACATTAATGGCAGAAAGAAAAGAAAAACAACGTTCAAAAATTCATAGTGATGATGGATACAGTTCTGATTGCAGGATGGACTAACTGATGGTAAATACCTGTTACATTCTGCACAGAAGAGAGTGCTTTCTTAATTTGATCTACCATACAGCACTCAACTAAACCTTTTGTTAATATAACTAAATCCCTCAATTTTTTATTACTCCATTGAAAAGTATTCTTCACACACACAAGAATCCCTTGGATCTGAAACCCATCACTATTTCAGTATTAAGTTACCATTAGTGCAACTTAGAATCATAGAATGGTTTAGGTTGGGAAAGACCTCTAAAAGAAGTGGCTCAAAACTGAACACAGGATTCGAGGTGCAGCCTCACCAGTGCCTAGTACAGGGGGTGAGCCACTCCCCCAGGCCTGCTGGACACACTATTTCTAATACAAACCAGGGTGCTCCTGGCCTTCCTGGGTACACTGCCAGCTTCTCTGAATTGACTGTGTAAAACAATGTAGTGAGGCAGGCACAGACTTGAAATTATGTGAAATGTTCTAAATCTACAGCATTATCATTGCCTATTTAAAACTTAAAATGCAGCTGATGTAGAGATAAGGGTGGTCGAGGTAAAGCCTAAACATTAGGAAAAAAGATGAAAGCAAGGGTACCACCTCTTAAGAAAAGCAGCTTTCCTTTCCTGAGTATAAATCTATCCAATGAAAAGTGATCCTCCTGTCATTTAGATCTATGTTCTAGCATCCTAAAAAGACATAATTTATATTGGATATAATTTAAAGTGAACTTCACTATTATGAATACTCATGAATAATGATATTTCACTGTCAGTATTACTAGATGGTCATTAGATATGATTAGATGCAAAAACTAGAGACATGTTTTTTAAACATATCTAGAGGTTTATTCATATGAGCCCTTATGTTAGTGCAGATCTTTTACAGATTTTAATAGCACTGGGTCACAAGGTACCCATGACCAAGGATAAGGACAGATGGATAACTTTCCATTAATTTCACTGCATTACTGGTGATGTTTGTAAATCTCATTAACACCTAGAAGAGCTCAGATTGCAAAATTTAACTCATGCCTTTCAAGTGATCTGTTATTTTTGTCCTCCATGAAAGGCTTTCATGTAAGAAAGACCATGTAAAGATCTCAAACTGAGGGACACACACAACATGCAGTCAAGGGCACTGTGTAGTACTAGTAGTACATTCAGGGTAGATTTCAGTTTGGGGGAATTAGGTTGCAAGTTCACAACGTAGTAGATGGATCAGGGCCAGAATGGAACTGGTAATGGGAAATCTCCAGCAGTGGTGTCGGGGGGTAGGTGTCAAAAGAAAAAGAGTGAAACTAGAGCACACTAGCAAATACTGAAGTTTGAGAACTGCTGCACTAAATCATTCAGCTTCAACGCATGTCAAAACAGAAATTACTGTAAAAAGCTGTCAGAAGCACCCTCTTGATATTTACTTACCATAGGGAAGCCAGTGGAATTAGACAAAGGCCTGCTGACAGGAGGAAGCTAAAGTCTGAGAACCATGCAACAGTAGCTGCATAGAGAGTATTAAAAACTGAAAGTGAAATAGTGCCGACCACAACTTCTAAACAGGCAATGCAAGCAAACACAGCACCTGCCAAAACCAAATGGATGAATTACGAACAAAACAACATAAAGCCAAACCCCCTTCAAAGTGCTGAAGTTTTAAAACTTATTTTGAAACATCTAGCTACAGTATTTTAGCTGGTATGCAAGTATCAAGCACCCAAGTATCATATGTCTTCACTATCTTTCATTGGAACTCCTATAAAAGACTTGTTTTTTTGAATGAAAATACCCCAAACAAACAAAAAAGCCCCAAAACTTGAAAAACAGTTTCTCTGATCAAAACCATTTTTCTTTGCTACTATTATGTCACTGTACCTACTCTCTTGAATCTGCTTATTACATGAAGTTTGAACTGCTCACCCCCACTATGTTCTACACATCTAATCCCTTACCTTTTTCCATTCTCCTCTCAATTTTCACTCTTTCCTGTTTCTTCCTTCTCTAATCTTTACTCTTACATGTGGAAAAGGCTTTGATGCAACAAAGGCTGCTGGTTCAGCACATAATCATCTCCCCAGTTTTGAAAAGAAACAACATTTTTTTGCACTGAACAAACCATTGGAGTGGCAGCCTATCCTATCAGTGTCTACACAAAACACATTTTCCCAAGATGCATTCATATTCATGGGACCATAAACAAAATCACAATAGGTAAGCAGAAAAGGATGACCAGAGGCAACCTAACTCCAGCATCAAACTACTCAAAGTAGCTAAAGCCCTGAAGAATGCCAACAAACTGCGTGCATGTTAGCATAGTTAAGTACAAAGAAATCTTTGTTTTAGTGTGTAAAGATATGTCTTTCAAAAAATAAAACCAAACAAATTAGGAGAATGCTTCTAGAAAGTTTATGCTCCTCAAAAGCGAAATACGGGATAATAGAACCACACTTTGAGGCCTAACATGCTTTTTTTCTGTGTTTCATAAGGAAAGGACTCTGACAAGTAACATGTTGCATATTTTAGGGCATGTGAAGACACCAAGAAAGCCAGGTACATAGCTCAGGATCCAAATCTAATTGTTTTCAAGTGCTTTGAATGTTGACCACTCACTGTTTACCTTTCTAAATTGTTAAGTGTGTGACATTGACTGAATAACAGAAGTATCTCCCCCCACCGCATGCCAAATCTTGTGAATGTAAAAGCACTTGTAAAATCACAGCAGTATAAATCAAATCCTCTGCTTCAAGCTCCTCATGGTCTTTATTTTTAAAGCAGTATCTCCTTTGAAGGTCGAAACTTGCAGTAGTTTAAAAACACTTTGTTTATATTAAATCCAGAATCAAAACCCATGAATATCATGACAAAGGCTCATATGATATGGAACTTGGAAGAAAAGCAGTCTTAAAATGCCAATATATATCTGTTTGTTTAAAGGCAATCTTGGTGCATCTCTGTTCTGAAATAGCACATTATTATATTGTTTAAAACCACTACTCACCCTGTTCACCAGTGCGAACCACTTTTGACAGCATGGCTCGGAGAACAGGAACAGGCATAAAGCAGAGCAAAGATGGTACTCTTACTGTAAAACAATGAATCAATCATAAGATATTGAAGTAAAAAAAGCTATGGTATTTTACCAACACACTGCAAATGAATGTCATATATTTCTGAATGCTCAGTTCCCCATGCAGTAAAAGGCAATAGAAAAAGTGCACTGAGACACAATTATCCAAGTGCAGAGAAATCAGTAAATCTAATTGTCATGGGTTCAGCAGTAGCAGTCATTTTTTCTCCTTCTAATGGAGAAAAAATGACTGCTACTGCTGAACCCATGACACTAATATATCCATATGGACTTAAACCAAATCATAAGCAAGTAAACCCATTCTCTCTCCGCACATTTAATATTTTAATTATATCCTAAATCAGTCTGACCAACCTTGTATATTTTACCTCTCTATGACCCTTTCAAGATGGTAAGCCCAATATCTACCAATGGCACTCACTACAGATAACATAGCAGTATTTTCACTTTTTCAACATGGTTGTTGACCATGAAATAACTGATTCCAAACTCACCTAAAAACATGAGCAGGGTAGTTCTGGCAAAGGCAGCCATGACCATTCCTCCAATGTAAGAAAATATCCCGATAAAGACAATATAAATGTCTTTGAGACATTTAGAAAATAAGTAAACACCAAAAAAACTGGTCAGGGAGATAGAAGTGGAGGCAGCTGCTCCATATCCAATGTATAATTCATCCCAGCAGAGTGGCTCATCTAGTTCATACAGTGTAAAAAGTGAACTCCCACCAGATGCAGTAAACAAATACATCATAAATGTAAAAAGCAACACAATAATTAAAATTCTTTTCTTATAAGGAGCAGTTTTAAAAAGCATGTACACTCCAGAAAATGTCTCTTTAAGAAGTTCTTTACAGGATACTGGTGCCTCATGCTGGAATTCAGATACATCTACTGTTTCTTCCAGAAAAAATATAATATAGATAATATTAACAACATGAAGCAGAGATGCTGTCACAAATGTCCATGTAAAGCCTATTCCTCTTAGAATATAGCCAGAGGACAGTCCTGCCAGTCCAGACACAATTCCAAAAATCAAATCCACCACAGCTATTCGTGTTGTTTTCTGCTTCTCATCCTGACACACATCTGCTATATAAGCAAAGCCTCCTCCAAGGAAAGTTACTATACTCCCAAACAGCCCACTAATAAATGCAACTGCAAATAGGATATAGAGTGACAAGGAAAAATATGATATAACAGCGAGACAAATATTAGCAAACAAAGTTCCCAGCGATGGTAAAACTAAAGACCTTTTGCGTCCCTGGCGATCCCCATTAGCTACAATGACAAAGGCAACTATAAGGCTGGGAATTGCCCCAGTTAAGTCTAACTGCATATTAAAAACAGAGGCTTTTTCTTGAACTACCTGGAAAGAGAAAACAAAAATCACTGTAAATATAGTGGAAAAATACATTGGGAAAAAAAAAAATCATATAATCTATAATAATAATAGACTTGTATAATGATTAGCATGCAATATAATGAATAGCACAGTGCATGTTTATAGATTATAAATTATGCTATTGTAAAACAATACATAAAATATAATTTTATCAGATTATGTGACATTGTATACTATGTTGTTATAAAATACAGTACATTATGAGAATTCACATTACAGTAATTGTTAAAACAAGGGAATTGTATATTCAAAGACTCCTGCTTTTGTAATTTTACCTTCAATAGTCCTCAAACATCCCTTGTTACATTTTAAACCAGAACTTGCCTCTTAAGATACAGACTTACTAATACTCTTGACAAAGATGTTTCAATGGAGGAAAGACGACAATTCTTTTGAGGGTGCATTTAAAAGAGCGCTAACAGAGCTGATGTTTGCATGGTCAGTATCTCCTTCAGTACAAGATACGGCAAAAGGACAATGTGCCTATTTTAATCCCTTGGAAATTGGTTGTAAAACAGACTTTGGGGAGCACACCCAATGCTCCCTACTCACAGGAGGTCTTTTTTCCTCCAGAATAATTGTACTGAGAGAGGTTACAAGAAGCAATCCACTGAATAGCACATTGTGCAAGTAAACAGATCAGCAATTGCTCTGACATCCCAGTGTACAATGTTAATAACAACAACCACAAATGTGGAACACAGCATTAAAAATTATACTGACTCACAGATATGTAAATTAACTATTCTTTAAAACACTGGAAAGCTCTGGGTTCAGAAACTGTCCAAATCAATGTTGTCTGTATAGATATATTACAGTTGGTATTCAAATAAGGAATAGCAGCTAATACTATGACAATAAACTACAAACATCCATTATGGAAAAAATGCATTTTTAACAGAAGTATAAAAAACAAATGCAGCTGAAAACCAACTGGTTAATGGAACAGGAATAGCTGCAGAAAAAAGAACTAAAGAAAAGATTATAATAAGAAGAAAACCCACTATCTTGTTATGAAGCTAGCTGCTAACTGATGCTCAGCAGGCCAATTCAGATCTTGCTTTCAATGCATGGATTCAGGCTAGACAGACAGAGCCATGACAGCCTTCTCAAAGACAACCACCTGATCAGACAGAAGAGTAGCAGGGGAAAAGGTAGTAACTTCATTCATGCAAACCCTTTACTCTCTGTAAGATAAACTTTTAGATGCAGAGAGCAAAGTCATTCTGAAAGTTTTCCTGAAGTTTTCTGAGGTATCCCACTGTCTTGGGCAGGAGTTGCACTCATCAGTCCACAGCAGGTACAGCCATGTAAGTCTTCCCTAGTCATTCTCAGCCTGTATTCAAGCCATCTATATGCCACATTTGAGGTGTATCCTCTGCAGCAAACATAATCCTCACTGAGTAGCATTCAAAAGATGAGAGAATCCTAGAATTTTCAGGAATGTACTCTGGGCAATTTTAAAAGCTGCTGAATGCTTTATATATTCATATTTATAATTTACGGACAAAAACCATGAGTTTCTGGTTAAATCTCTTCCTTTGTTTAAAATATATAAAGTTTTATTGCAAGACAAAAATTCAATTGATCCCAAAGCCCTCAGGGAAAGCGCTCAAGATCCCCAGCACTATGGAACCTTTTACTCTCTTCATGGTATCTGACTACCTTAGGATTTGTGATGGATTTGTCCACTGGCCAGCACTGTTGTCACCCTGAAAGGGTCAAAAGCATAAAGACTGAACAAACCAAGATGGAAAATGATATTCTGATCTTTAACTGCTTCCCTGCTGACAAGAGCACTTGATGTAGTGAGACAAGGAGGCACAAAAGCACAAAATGTAATCAGCTGTAAGTAACCTTCAGTTTGATGGCTTTGTAATGAAAAATAACTGAGGTGCTTGAAGGTAGCTGACATAGTTTTAGGTCCTTACAACCTTAGTACAAAAAGTGTAAGAAAAACAGAATAAAAAACCAGGACCTGGGGATGGGGAGTATCTGGGACCAGCAGATGTCCAGGACGGGAGCAGTTAAACTAACTGATAGGTAGATGGACAGAGTGATTGCTGTGTCTGTAATGTTAATTAAGCTGTTGCTTCAAAGACTACCAGAAGTTATGAAGGTTGTTGGAAGAAGTAAACGGCTCTCAAAGACAGCCACCACATTTTTGTATGCATGTGGGAAACTTTTTGGAAAATGATGTAATTCATGTGTAGCCTCATGAATATGTATGTGTGCCCAGTGACTATATAAGGATGGCCTGTGTAGCAATACGGGAATACACATTAGGAGGAGCTATTCCTCGTGTCTCCCGGCACCACAATAAAGAATACCTACTTGTAGATTTGAAAACTTTGTTGGCAAGTTTGTTCCCAGAGTTTTCTCTGAATCAGTAGTTACAGGCATTGCTTCTTTACTAGTATCATCATGTTCAAAGACATGAGCATCAAACAAGTGCTAATATATTAGAAATAAAGCTAAATATTATGTAACATCTTAACCATACAACACAAATATTACTGCCAAACCATAATGAAGTGCAAAACTGAAGGAATAAAATAGCAAAGACTTGGGTTTCATTGTTTTGGAAGTAGTTGTGCAACATAAGGAACATGGTTACACACCCAGATACTGCAAATGACCATAAACTTGCCAACATAAATTTGTCTACTGAAAAGAAGATTAAAAGATGGAAGTACAGGAAAACTCCATTTAGAGTGTAAGGCACTCAACTGTCTATTTTATTATAAGGTCAGTGGAAAGAAATATAGAAAATGATAGGTCAAACCTTCAGCTGCTTTAAAATCATGTAACTTTATTTAATAATCAATGGAACTACATAAATTTGAAGAGAAATGTCCAAGTTTTTTAATCTACAAATGCACTCTTCTTTGAAAAAAAGTTGTACTCATGGTGAACAGAAATAGTTCTTAAAAATCACAGATTTCAAAATGTAAAGTATGAAAATGAATAAGCAATTCACTTATATAAGGATTATATTAAGAGAGAAGTGTAGCACCTAAGGCTGAACAATGTACACGACATGATAAATTAACAGGTTCATAAAATTAAAAATGCATGTATTGGATCATAAATGAGATGAATGATAAATATTTAACAACATAGCTCTTTCTGAGCTAATAAAAAAATAGATTATCCAAGCCAATGATTAAACTGCTTCAGCTTGTATTCAAATTACCTTTGAACTCATTTTATTGTAAAATGACTAATGTCCTTCATATTGTAGGAAATAATTAATCTAAATGCTACAAAGACATTTTGAACTATATTCTACTTTTTTGCAGGCTTCAAGTGATTTCTGTCTTCATTCTCCTTTACATTTCACTTTGAAACAGGTGAAATTTGTATAAAGCTTCTCCATTCTCAGAACAGAAGGATTTATACTAAATCAGCTACAAAGGGAGATGCTCTTCAAAAAGTTAATGCCAATCAGGGCCTGCTGGAAATGCTCCTGACAGCAAAATTTACAACATCTGTAAACATAAGTTAGTTAAAATGGTCTTGGAAAATTCAGAGCACATACTTCATATATTCTCAGGAAAGGGGCTGGGACCGAGTTACTGAATCTACTCTTTGACCCAGGAGACAAAGAGTCTTTTACACAGGAGTCATTACTCAGCACAAAGAAGAGGTTCCACTGAAATTAATGGGGATTTTGACTGGTTCATATTCTTACACTACGCAACTAGTGTGGCACCAAAATGCAGGCAAGACATCCAGACAAGAGCACAATTGTTCAAAGGCTCATGCCCTGCTGGCAATCATTGAAATAGAGGGAATCAAAATTTGGCAGAAAAGGGGGAAAAAGAGGTTTTGTTTGCCATTATTCAACTGCTGTCTTGAAAGAGTTGGGTTAAATACCAAGCTAATTATACTTTGTAACCTTCATCCCAAAAAACCTGCAGTGTGTGAATTTGCCACTATTACTCATAGATGCTACCTAAACTTCAGCTGAAATTAAGTACTATGTTTCAGTGTTTTGCAAAAAAGAAATATGAAAGTCTTATATCCTGAACCATAAGTGGTAACAATTTGAAAATCAGGCTGAATTTGGGAGGTTTCTGGCAAGTGCAAACTGCAGAAATGTCTGTGAAATGTAGGTTTCTTGATGGGCTCTGGGATTAGAACTGTACGCACCATGTATGTTTTTCTTAGAGCTGCTCCTTCCGCATGACAAAATGCCCACACACAGCACCAAAAGTGGAGCCAATACTAAACACTTTTGGGAAGTAATGTACAAGCATTTCTCAGACAATAATGATTATTATCTCCAAATCAATTCCAGTGGGTGGCATATGGTTGATTGGTCAGCTGAGAAAAGTATGTTGGACTACAATTCTATTGACCTTTTCCCTTTCACATTCTTTCACTAAGGCTGGCTTTCATCACATAAGGAAGAACCTACTCCATGTTAAAAATCAAAATTTCTTTGAACACCTTCAGCTATTAAAAACGTTTGTTTACATATTATAAACAAGACAGATAAGCTCAGGTGCTCAGTCTTGTGCATACACAGCACATCAGAGAGTCAGTTCTGGGATGTGAGCAAAAATTTTAAAGTGTCACCTTTCCATCAGCATAGGGGAATGCCGGTGACTGTTTCCATAACTCCATCTCCTGGGCAATTTACAGCCAGAGTCGTCTCCTTTTCTGATCCTACAGTGGTTTCATGTTTCACTTAATCCAGCCTAACTGCCACTTGTTGCCAAGGATGGTTTCTGTTGCACTTCTGGAAATGTGTTTCCTCTGCCATTCCCTATGTTAGAAACAGCAACCATGTGGCCATCCAGTGTGTCAGAGCAGTGGCTGCTTCAGAAAAAAAGCAACACCCAGAAGGCAACAAACGCAAAAAAAAGAGCTTTCTGCTGAGTCAGTGCCTCAGTTAAATCCAAATAATAACCAGTAACTGCACAACACATGGGGAGAATAACGGGAGAAGAGGGGAAAGGAAAAATCACATATGATCATCTTTTCTGCTGGCTGTCCTTAGTTAGCTCTGCTTTAATATAGCATTAAAACTGCACTGGAAGTGCAATGGAGGAGATTCCAACCAACAGTTAGCTATCCAGCGTGCTGAACCCAATGAAAAAGTGCTAAAAATGTAATTGACCATGCAGTGCTGTCAACTTGATGTCTTTGCATTTCAACAAGGAAGACTAGAGCTCTGAATGGCAAACCACCAATTGTGTTTGATTGTCCAAAGACGGGTTAAAATTTTTTTCCACATTTTAAAATTATGGGTTTTTTAAAAAAATTTAATCTCTCCCTTTCCTCATCCTTGTAAATCATCTGAAATAAATATATTCTAAACTAGATCTCATTCCTGAAAATTACAGGGCATTTGCTAAACTTTACATAGTCACAAAGAACGCAGAAGTCACAAAAGACAGTCTGATGGCTCATGAACACATGCACAGCCCCAGCTGCACCAACTGTAATGTCAGCCCAGTGCCAGTTTGGGCCCAGAGCTCTAACACGATTTTCAACTCCTACAAATTTATCTCAGTATCCGCCTGGACACAAATTTTTGCCTTTAAAGCACTCAGCTTGCTACAGTGCAATACAACAATGAGACGATAGTAACAGCAGGTTACGAAACCACTACTTCTATGTATATAAAAGGTTAAGTAAGGTAATATAAAAGGAGGTGACTGAGACAGCATGTCCTGGCTGTAAGTTTGTTTACAATTGTTACTTATTTTCCCCCTCTTACCTTCTGCTTGATATAAGCCGGGCTACTTTTATTCTGCTCGCAGTGACTGATATTGCTATTGCTTACAAAAGTGGAATTGTACTCTTCCTCCCAGAGCTGCCGGTAGATGAACTGCTGCACCAACGGGCTCCCCAGGGAAGAGGCAAACACATAGATGAAAATGACAGGCTCCACAAACAAAACCTTCCTCATTTCTGAGCCTGGAGTTTAGTCCTGGGTATCAGAAAACAAAATGCAATTACTCTCAGAACGTGGAAGCACACCCAACCAGCCGGCACGCTGCGCTGGCAGCCTTTACCCGACTGGAGACCTCATCAACGAGATAGCACACCTGACCGACACTGCCGCCCCCCCCCCCCCCCCCACCCCCCCCCCCCCCCCCCCCCCCCCCCCCCCCCCCCCCCCCCGCCGGGGGCCC
>WYDI02011569.1:128487-151300 GCA_009867235.2 Psittacus erithacus
TGCCCACAACCATCAGAGGGCAGTGCGCAAGCGCCAAAAGGAAGGAGACTTATGATAATGAGTACCTAAACTAGTTGTAATATCCCCACCGATCTCGGGAACCTAATGAATATGCATGTTTGTGTGTAATAAATATCTGCTTGCTTAACCCCTCCGTGTGCAAGTTAGGAGGAGTGATCCCCCTTGCACCCAGTGCCATAATAAACATACCTGCTTTATAACTCTCTTTGAGTTGTAGAGTCTGATTCTGTGCTTCAATAATAACTTCATGAATATTCAGTTCCTTCCTAAACTGATTTGAAGCCAGATTAACTGTAACATGGGTCATATGATCTTGAGTAAAGCTTTAATTTGTTTCACTGTCACGTGACATGTCATTCAGCCCCAAACTTAGGGACAACACTGGCCTGTCATATGTCTTTTAGCATAGGATTGACTCAATGTACAAGCTCAATGACCTTGATAATTTACTCCAGATGGTGAGCTGGTTTGATCTGGCATGTAGGCCTGCTCACAGAGACACACAGAGACTGATTCAAAAAAAAGCTCCACTCTGCCCTGAGATCAACTGTAGAGCATTGTCCTCCTCGACCTATCCAGGTCCAAAGTCTGATTCACCCTGGGACAATATTTTGTCTGTCACAAGGAAAAGCAAAAGTGGTCATGTTGCACACACAAATGGGCTGCTAGACAAGCAGGGTGGTTCAGGTCACTCAGCCAGCAGTTAACATTTATTCTGATGTGGTAAAGAAAGGATTTTAAGCCTGTGAGAACTTTCTGCTGTTCCACAGAGGGATATTGTCCAGAACCCCATTAGGTTTTCTGCTAGATCCAGCTGTTCTGAAGAGCACATCACTCATGAACACAGGCCTCTGAGTATAGCCTAGGTTGCTGAGCAAAACTTGTTTTAGCTGATAGTTGCTTCAGAAAAGCCTTCACAGTGCTAACAGAGCTCTCGCTCTGTGCTCAGGGTGTGTGTGTGGGGATATCCTCTGCTTCTGTCCTTCCTACTTCCAGTAACTGTGTTTAACTTTGTGCTTGGGTTTGCAGAGCCAAGTTGCTTCAGCGAAGCTGTGGCCTTACCAATGCTGAAGGCAAGTCTGCAGCATGAACTGGCCCCTCTAAGCACCTGATTATCTTTGTCCAACAGCTTGGAGCCTGCTTGCGAGTATCTCATAGTGCTGACATGCACCCCCCATGCAGGTGCCCTGGAACAGGCTTGGCCCTCCCTTGTTCTCAGACTACCCCTACAAGGGGAACTAAAAGCAGTAGATGTGACTGAACTTTTAAGATCAGACTTAGCTGGGTGATGCTTATCCTTTGAAACAAAGCATTTCCCAGTTACAAAATACATGGCAAACTGGCTATCCATATCACCAATATTCACGTTATCCCAAATCTGAGTGACATGCTGGTGAACAGACTTCACAAAAGTCACAGGCATGTGGTGGCTTCAGCTTTGCAGTTTGCCATATTTATTAACATCCTCAGTGCGTGAAGAATTGAAGAAGTGAAGGTATTCCTAGTAGAGGTCAAGATTTTGGTGAGCGCTTGCGAAACTTCCAATCCAAAAAATCTTAAATCCCAGATTACTGGTCTTTGAAGGTGATATGTTGCTTACATGTCAGGACATGGGAAAAAGGAGATGTATAATGAAGTTTGAAGTTCAGAATATTAGGAGACTTTTGAGAAATCCCACCAGTCCTGGTCAAAAGGCAAAGACATTATATTACCTTCAGTGATGGAAATCTTCAGACAAAACCTCCTGCACTTCCAGGAATTATGCATGAATTATGCAGCAAGATATTGGCATTCTGTGACTGCTTATTGCATTCTCAGACAACTTTGTTGTTGAAAAAAATCATAAATTTCATACATACGTATATGAACACAAACACCACCCCCCGACATCATTACTACTAAAAGCATTTTTTCTAGCAAATTATTTTGATGAAGATGAAGTTGGAGACATTTTGGAGATTTGGATAGTCATATCTCTTTGCTGAAAAAGTAGCACTTTAATAAACAGTATTGTCATGTAAACCATGATTTTAATTGCCTTCTAAGAAGTTAAGTACTTCTTAAAATTGAGGTGCCATTAATTTTCCATGTTAATAATCTACTGAGATCATGGAAAAACCTGGCCCTCTACAAATTATTTGTGCCTTACAGCATAACGTCAGGAAGTATCGTATCTACTGATATTCAGTTTGCGTTTTCAAGGCTATGTTGAATACAGTGGTTAAAACAAAAAAAGAAACCTTCAGAGGGAAGAGAGAAGCACGCTTTCTGCAGAGAGCTGATTTTGTACAAAATGAAGTTCTGCAGAAATTTTGTGTACCCAGAGTCTTGCCCATGAGCATGGCAAATGGAGATACATGAAGGAAGTTCTCCAAATGGTACTGTGGGGGAAGGGAAAACGGGATAAACTGCATAATTCCTCAGGGGCATGCCTGAGTTTAGCTTGGTTTGGTTTGTTTTTGTTATAAGTGAGTTGATTGCTGAAGCTTGGATGCAAACCCTGACAACAGACAGTAGTAATGAAGATTAAAATATGCAACTGAAAGAAAAAGTGATTAATGAAAATTTGTGCAACAAATCCCACCGCACAGTTTTAAATGCCTCTCTTTTGTAAAAGAGGGAAGGAGAGACGGTCAACTATCATCCAACTCAGAGGAAACCTGTGCAGGGTTCGTATCACTAATTTCCATTCACTGAAGATTATCACTGATTTTCAGGGCCTAAAATGACATCTCTGATCTTTGAATATTTACACAGCTAAAGCCACCTGCCTCAGCAAGTGATGGCTGACCTGCAGCCCAAGTAACTCAGAGGGGCCTCCTTGTCTCAGCTCATACCTTCACCACCGTGCCCTCCAGCTGACCCCATCCAAGCTGCATAGCACTTGGTCTCTAGCCCCACAGGGTCACTGAAAGACACAGATAATCATAAATAATAACTTTTTTTTGTTTTGAAACAATGTGACTGAGTTCAGCTCATAGGGAAGAAGGTGTTTGAAAGGTTTGAGCAAGGACATCCATCAACCCGGTGTAGCTGAACATGGAGCATTGTTTTGAACCACTCTCAGCATGCGCAGAAATGATAATTGTAGTCTCCATGCCATGTGGTACTTATTACTGTTAAGTGCTGTATTGAAAATTTATGCTTGTATGAGACCTCAGACAAGTTAAGGCATCAGGATATATTTTTTTTCTCTGAATTAGATAATCTTAACAGAACCGATGTTCTCTCTGGCCTCTTTTGCATGCCACATGGCAGCAGCCATTTCCAAATTGTGTGGTTATTTTGTACTTTTTCTTTTCAGTTATTTCCTTCTCATACTCATGTATTTGCAAGTCTGCATTGCTCATCAACAATTGTTTTATATCTCAGATTTAGACATTTCTGTCGAATGCCCTTCGTCCTGTGGCTTTTCTGCTTAGATGATTCAGTGGAGGAGAATTTTGCAGCTCCCTCCACACTGGGTTCGGGTGCAGCTTATGCAGGCAGGTTGTTGCAGTTTTGTCCAGTTCAAAATAAAGCTACCAGGAGCTGTTAGACCTGCTGTGGCTGGCTTTCAGGGTTCTCGAGGACTTGAAATTTATTTTATCAGCTGTTTAGTTCTTGTTTTTTAGTTCCTGTTTTGCTTTCATTTACATTTATGTACTAGACATGATAGTTTTTCACTGTAGGTAGGTGATGAGTCTGACTGCATTGCTTTAAGATAGAATTTCTACTGAGCTGTTTTGCAATTCCAGTTTAGCACCTTAGTCTCACTTTGCAAAACTGCTTCGAAAAATAACTACTGATAATGCTGTCCTGCCTGTTGCTGTCCTCTCCCTGTAAAGCTGCTTATTGGGTGGGGATGATCAGCAGCTGGCTGGAGATATCCCTAGTTACCATGAGTCAGCAAAGTGCTTGTCTTTCTGGTCTATGTTACACTTCACCCATTTACAGAAGTGGACAAAGGCAGCCTTCTGCTTAGAAGAATCTTTTAATCTGAAACATTAGGATTGTTTCCTTTTTTCAATGTTTTTATTTTATGTAAACAATTCCTTAAAATGAGGAACTGAAAGTAAGCAACTGAGGCAGGGCTGGGATGACTGTGTCTGAGTCACATGTTGTTCTACTGCAGGAGGCTGTTAAATTTTGCGTTCTCTAAAAATTTTACTGAAGAAAAGTGCTTTTCCAGTTTGCTAAAGAAAAGTGCTTTTCACTCTAGTAAGTTGATGGACTGGCCACATACATTCCTTTTTCAGAGATAAGGACTTATCATCTACTGTCGCACTCAAGAAAAGCAGCTGTGTTTTGGGGAGCTTTACCAAGACCAGTAAGAAGAATGCAGTGTATTTAGGGTACAAGTGTGTAAGTGAGTACCATCAGGAAGACAACCTGGTGGTGAGAGAAGATGAGTTGTTCCCGTCTTCAAAAGCCAGTGGGATATTTGCTGCAGTTCTTTCAGGGGAGTGTGCATCAGGCAGATGCACAGATTGATGGTGAGCAGCACAGCATGAACTCTGAGCCAGGTGACAATGGCTCCACCGCTTGAAAGAGGTTGACTTAGGGTGAGTGGGACTGTGCCTGTACCCCAGACATGCATAGATGATCTCATATGTTCTTTCCAGTTTTAGATTTTTAGGTGAAAAAATCCAACTGGTATCACAGGGAGAACCTGTGAAACGTTTCAGTGGAAGCAGGCTTCCACCTTGCCTTGATTTGGTTTAGGTGCTAATGCCATTTTTCCTCACCAATGGACCACCAAAATTGCTCTTTGCATTCAAAGCAGCAGGGGACACAATTATCAGCCCTTATTCCTATCCATCAGAAAATACCAAAGTACAACATTTTCCTCATTTTCCAAACATCTCTCCAGATCTGTTCAGAAAGATCTGCGAAGTAGTGTTCACTGTGCCCTGTTACTTCCTTAACTGAAATATCTCCTTCCTCAGCATGATTCCGCAGTGTATTTGTACACATAAACATCACTGGATATTTATGCCAGTTACAGTTATCTTTTTGTTTAAAATAGTTGTGGGGACAGTGCATTTGCTGATGGTTTCCTAGGTATCATTGAACAGTAGCAGCAAATTCCCTGGGTTCTTCAGATTATCATAATGCTTGAAGCAGTTTTTTCATGCACTGTTTTCAGACAAGTTCCTTGCAAGATTTCTTGTACAGGAAGATGGGGTAATATTTTTGAGAAGAATATGGCACTTGGATACAGCTTTAGGCCTCACAACATATGAATCTCTTCTAGAATAGTACTGAATGTTATTTACTGCTCCTACAGGGAAAGTAAATAATAAAGCAGCTCCATTCCTTTGGAAACTGGGCCACATTTAAGGGGCAGGTATTCAGTTTATCCGATTTAATGAGAAGCGTGAAGCCTCAGTTTAAGCACCTTCAGCAAGTCCTTCAGTGACCTATTAAACCCAACAACCTTACGGTGACAAATGAAGTTCCTGGTTCAAAAAGTTCCCAAACTGCTGATTCCTGGAAGCAGGGAAGGTACACTGAGAACAGTCACCATGTTTGCTCGTTCTTCATCCTGTTTCCTGAGCATCTGTTATTTGCCACTCTCAGAAGGGAATTTGAATTAGATGGGCTTTTGTCTACTCAATAAAGCCATGCTTATTTTAGTAGGACTTCAGTGCTGATAGAGGAATAGGGGTAGCATTTTGAGAAGGTTTTAAAGAAACTGGGAGCATAACATGGAATACACAAATTAATGAAGACACTCATATATGGCTGCATGAAGATGCACACTTTGGGTTATAACATGTACAGTTACTTACAAACAGCCTTGCCCTGAATTGTTCAGCTGTATAAAAGCAGGACGTTGCATAAAATCCTGGAGAAACTTTCAGTTCTCTGCATGGGCCTGGGTGTATTGCGTCTATCTATGAGAAGGTACAAGTATTTTCCAGGTAGCTCTGTTAGTGACTTTCTGAACCTGATCTGAAGTTGCTGAGCATTAAACTTGCCTCACTGTGGACAGCAAATTTTGCCTTCTGGCTATTTTTAACATGAGGTTTGTGTGGGGAAACTGAAAACCAGTTATCAAGTGTTTTTGCAAAATGCTGTTGATGGTGATGGTGTGCCTTTATAGACAGCAAAACCTCTTGTTTGTAACTATCCTGCCTGCTTTTCCTGACTGTGTTTGTGTGACATGCCCATGGCTGCTAAAACTGCTCAATGTGCAAAAGACTTGCTAGTAAAGCAATTAGGGCCTCGACTGCAATTTTTATTTGATAAACAGAAAAAAAATACTGTCTGGCACTTGAAGTTCTTTTTTTCTTCTTTTCTTCACAGTTGGCTGTTGTCTGCTGCTGATTCTTATTCTTGTTGACTAGGTCATGATGCTTTTCTTCCTTGCTACTCCAAGCTCCTTGCTACCCTGTGCCTTCCTTTAGCACATTTTCTGCCCAGTTTCCCACATCCCTTCTACTCTGGCCATTTCTCTTTGGCTGAAGTCTTGTGCTGGCCCCAGGTAGCTCCTGTCTCCCAGCATGCCTGCAGCCTGGGAATACCCGCTGTTTTTTCCATATATTATTCCTCAGCAGTGACACCTCGGGGAAGCAGCTGGGCTCCCTTTCATAATCGTTTCCAGCTGTTTGCGGGTGTATCAGGCATATGAAGCCTGGAAGCACGAAAATGAGCTGGAAACCAAGAAGATGAGCTGTCACCAGCAGAATTGGCTATTCTGCATGAAACCAGGCAGTGCCTTTTACCTTTGCTTTTGCTTTTCACAGGTTTCGCTTTCTTGCCTGTACTACTGCATCTGCACGTTTCAAGATTGGCACTCCAGTCTCTGTGTTGAAGTGGTTATACCTTCTAATACTTTTTGTTTTTTCTTTTTAAAATCAAATAAACCATTTATTCTACATTGAGAAAAATTCTTTTACAAGAATGACATTTTGAACATGAACTCGTATTCATTCTCCAGGGCAACACAGGAAAAGTTCCTCTTTAAAAACTCAACATTTCTGTTATTTTTAAAACAGGAAGACATTAGTAAAGACATTACTAAATGTCTTCAATAATTCAAAGAGAATCATGAAATCTATTTGCAATCTCACATACTGTATTAAAGCATGAATAATGTTCACATCAGGAAAAGTCAGCCATATGAGACAGGGAGTCCTTGAAATGTCCTGTTTTTCCCAGTCTTCTTATGTTTAGAACTCTCTGAGGATTGGGCTATGACATTACTAGGTACAGTACTGTTGTTTTACAGAAATAAATGAAAATGCTTTAAGAGGAAAATGGAGACACACTCATTCAGAAGCATCACAGCTTGAAGTTTGTCTTTCTGTTGTGTATTTCCTGACTGCAGCTTTTGTTTAGTCTTTAAGTGATTGTATAAGAGCTGAGAGAAGGCCCCCCACTTTGTGCCTGGCTCTGTGTTTCTTGAGGGCCTGGCACTCCTCTTGGGCTCCAGGAAAGCTTTGCCTGTGCAGGAGGTGCAAACCTTGGAAGGTCTACAACCCACATGTAAACTTGGGTTTGTGTGAGGGTGACAGGGCCCTGTGTTTCTTTGACCTGACTTACTGGCGTGTTCAGAAGTTATCAACAATGAATATAATTCTTTAAAAGATCTTTACTGATTTACTGTGTCAATCAAGGAGAGATTAATTTATGATCTTTCATCTTCACACTCAGCTATGCTTTTTAATCTGTGATCAGGAGTAACACTTCTGATTAGTGGTGTTATTGTCCTGAAGCCTTGAGTTAGTAAAACAGGAAATCCAATTTTAGCATCCCTTACCCTGGATCCAAACTATTAATGCTACTTTACACTGATAAGATTTACCACAGGTCAGATAGTGTCTGACCAAACCACTCCAATGTTTTGCCTGCATGACAGCCACAGCTTACCTTCCTTTGCCATGTAAGACCAGTATGAAAAGACAAATGTAAGGAAATCCTATTTTGATTTAATTTCATTTAAATGTGACTATAATGCTTACAGCTAATCTGGATCAAGTTTGTCCTGTGACATGATCTGGCAGTCCAAGTCTCAGAGACATAGTGGCAGAGCCATGAAGCTGAGCTCAAGGTGACCCAACCTGGGTGTGCTGCCTCCCCTTATTGGGACACCTGGAGCAGGGGTTCAGCCCATATCAATGGGTTGCCATCACAATTCCCTCTGCACTGCTTGTGAGGAACAAAAAAGGAGAGGCACCTCTGCTGCTTGCCCATGTGAATTAAACCCACAACTCTTTGGTGGTTGTGCTAAGTTGAGCCAGGTCTCAGTTTTCCCTGTGCTTCAGGGTGGTTGTGGTGATGTGACATTGACCTCATCCTCATACGTGGTCCTCAGGCGAGGTTCACTAACCAGAAAGGCTCTGTGGATGAAACAGTACAGACTTGATTATAATGACTGCAATAAGGGTCCAACCTGAAATCTTCAAAATATTTTTATTTACTACGAGAAATAGAATATTCTGCTGCCAGGTCACAACCTCCTAAAGCTAATGGGACACAAAGACTGGTCAGAAGAAGCAGATGACAAATATTGGTCGTTCCATAGCAGACAGACAAATGCACAGTAAGGAAAATGGGGCATTTGAACCTGATAGGTATAAGTCATATTTGTTAGTGCATGCCCATTGGACTGACAGTATTACTTGCAGCTGTAACTAATACATCAATTTTCTGCATTTTCCGAAGCAAATTTGTTGCCAGTATTTTAACTAATTTGCACTACATTTGAGTTTTCATTCTTAGTAAGATTGGTACAATTCCCCTGTCTTTGAAAAGCCACTAAAATAGCCTCAAGCATACTTCAATTGAGAGAAGCAAAATACATTTTTTTAAATAAGTAAGCATCCTGAAATTACTGGTTAAAAACTGGTTTAATTTTCCATCCTAGGGCAATTTTTCAGCCTAAGTCCAGTTCATTCACGCTGACCTCAGCATAAAACATTTTATCCTCTTTTTCTGAAATCATGTCAGACTCTTGGAAACCCATTATGCTAAATTCACAACTGAGGAAATGGGTCCAGGGTTCAGGGAACACTGTGTGAAGAGAGAATAATATTATTCTTAACATTTGAAGAGTGGATTTTTTCCCAAAGCTAGTAGCAAATTCAGCCCAATTTCAGAAACAAGTAGTGTGAAATCCTATGATAGAAATTTATAATGAAAATTAAAGAATCATACTCTCACACGAAGGAGAGCAAAGTTGCAAAATGTCTTGATTGATTATATCAATTCCAGTGGCCAGATCTGTTGAAGGAAGCAGGTTTTAAGAGGGTGCAGGGAAGGTCAGAACACTGAAGACAATTCCAGCAAACTGAAGAGGAAACCATGGAGACAGAGGTTCCTCTGCTGGTGTTTCTTTCAAACTCAATAGTTTAAGTTACTGGTGCAGTATCCAAGGGATAGTGCTGTATACCGGGGGATGGTGGGGTGCACCAAGGGACACAAAAAAAAGTCCACATGCATTTGGCTGATTCTTGTGAAAGGCTGAAAGGCTGCAGTGGGCTCTAACTACAGTGAAAAGCTGTTCTTCCTCGGGAATAACAGAAGGAAGGCACAGCCCCAAGTGCCACTTGCCACCTTCACAGGCTAAACTAGTGGAATTCCATGTCGGTGGGCAAAACCCCATTGTCCCAGGAAGACCTGCCCTCCTCCATCTCCGCACAGTGACATGGTAAGCACAGGTCTTATTTGCTTGTGTAGCAGAGTCCTGCCTGGCAGGGATCTAGCAAAGGAAATCCAATTTTATTAAGAAGCTGCTCACCAGTAAAACATGGCCCAGAGCCTCTCCTCTCTTCTCTTTCATCTCTTCTCTTTCTTCTCCTCTCTCTCCTCTCCTCGAATTATGCCTTTTTAATAAACCTTATAGCAATGCTATAAAATTATTCTTAAATTTTATTCGTTCCCCCTTTTTATGGGACACAAAAGATTCACTTTGCTGAAAACAACTGTCTATAAATACCTCATTTACCTAAATATTATGTGAAGATTTCTTTAAAAAAAAAAAAGAAAAAGAGATGCCGAAGAAAAATTTTGCTTAATACTTGAGTACCACTTCATGTTTGTCATTAGGAGTTTAAAGCACATACATGCCATTTACTAACAGTTTAGGGGGGCAAGAGGATTCCACTTGGTATGAAAGTCAAATTTTTCTCTCCCCACTTAAAGCAGATACAGTAACAGTAAAGCAAAGAATACCATGTAGAAATCACAGCATTTCTACTACAGCCCCACTCACCTTGTTAACGTAGGCATAGGGCATCAGGTACTGAGCGGGTACCACTCCTGCCACTGCCGTGGCTATACTCCAGCTATCCCCTACCATCTCCAGGCAGCAACAGAAAAACCCACACCAGTCCTCCACTGAATGATGGAAAATCTCCAGGCTGTTGAATAGCAATATCATTTTTGAGCAGCAAATGGGAAAAATTTGTTAAAATGCATTGAACATTCTCTTCAAAGATGAAATTGCAATAGAAAAAAAAGCGAGCAAGGTGGGAATCCAAAAAAAGAGACTTTGTGATATTTAAGGGCTGTTAGCAATGCCTCCTGTCCAGCAACCATATCATTGCTGCACATAATTGAAGAAATGAGATGGATGTAGATTAGGACACATATATACATATAACACATAGCATATGTTATATGTATATACATATACGCATGCATACATAACATATAACAGCATATAGCTGTTAGAATACATTAATGTGCTCTATAGTGATAAGGGATTTTAGGAAGACAAAATGCGTGGCAGTTTGCTTCTTGAAGATATATTATGCGTTCCCCTTCAGTAATGGTCATGATGCAGAAATACCTCAGCAGGATAATGAGGCTGCAGGTAGAAAATAATTGCAGTTACTTCAGAAAGGTGAAAAGTAACAGATGCTTTACCATCCCTCGGAAATACATCTGATGGATGCAGCTGCAGCATTGTCATATTGGTGGCTTCAGATTCCTCATTGCTGACTCTTGTGAGATGATATCAGTTAGACAGTCCTCTGTATTTTAAGAAGTCATGAGAAAATAAGCTGTCATCCTTAGAGTGTTGTGACACTGCCAGCATTATCAGAGCAAGCCTGCCTCAGTTGCGGAGTCCCACCAGCTACACAACAAAACTGAAATCAAGGCAATAATTACTCCCCAAAGCCATTTTTCTTTTCCTGAACACTGACAATTTCTTCAGGTAGCAAAACCTGTCAGTCTGTATTTTATGATTGTACTTTGACTTCCTCATTTTCCTCTGCTGATGAAAATGCGTACAATGTTGAATGTGATCAAATTTGCTCCGATTTGCGTAGAAGCAATAACAACACTTAGCTTTCAGCCATGACTGCGCAGTAAATCTGCCTCTCTCCCACCCTCATTTTCATGCTGATGAACTTTCCTGAATGCCATGCCACATCATACAACCTGTAAAATGGCTGTTAGGGAGCACTGGGTATTGTTTCAGCCATGCCATGAGTAGTGAACTGGGATGGTGGTAGCTAGCCGTATTTGATTTTGCAGCTATCAATCATAATATCCTATCTTGCTCATCCTCTTTTGGCTTTTATTGTCTGGAGTCATCTGCAGGCAGCCTGATACTGCTTGCAAGTTGACAGCTTTGAGAATCTTTTGCCTTTTCATGCTTTGAAACTTTGGTTGAGAAAGCTCTGCTTTTATCCATATTTCCTTCGAGCTGTTGTCAGCTATCATTTTGTGGTTCTTTGGCTCAATGGGAAAGTGCAAATGAATGCTCCAGCCTCATCTTCCCACTGCTTGACTGCAGCCTTAGCAAGCTGGAAGCATATATTCCTATTAACACCTCATTGTATCCTCTTCCTTCTGATTTTCCTGATGCTTAGCCACTAGGGCTGTGTTACTGTGCAGGATTTCTCACTAACTTTGCCTGTCTATGACCTTCAGCACTTCTCCTGTGGTAAATGCTATGAAGCGATGCCCAGCCCCTGAGCACCATAAGCAAGGTGAGGTGGGTTGTGCCAAAATGTCTGTGTGCAGGAAGAAGAGCTTCTTCACCTTCTGATCCACACATCTCTGTGCATCTCCTGGATCTAGCTGCAGTCTATGCATGGGGATGAATGATACAAAGGTAAGGAAACTCCAAACTATGCTGTGCAAGGCACACAAAACAGGGCACAAATCCAGACTCACAGGTACAGTGACAATCATGGTACTGTCAGCACTGAGTCATTGGGTACTAGTTTGCCATCACAGCCCAGTATCTGCATGTGATTTACAGGAGCCACTGCCTTTGTTCTTCTGTTGTAGGAGTACCAGGGAATGTATTCATCAGCTGTCTGCATGCAGCAATATGTACTACTCATTAATGCTCCGAACCATTTGTTTCCCAAAAATCCCTGTCTGCTTTCAGAAGGAAAAACGTAGGTGAAAATCAGAGCTGGCATTACTGGATCATCTGAAATCTGCTATCATCTTTGCCAAAGTTTTGCTGTTTAATGGTGGGTAAAACAGGTAGGTTAATACTTTATATTTGAATTTTAGTAATAAGCTTTACTTGTATCTACCATGTTGGTTTGTGGATGTCTGAAGTCAGATACATCTGAAAGTGACTGGTATGTATAGATCCATTTGATTCGAAGCGTTGGTGTTCATCAGTGCTGTGAATCTAAAGGGTCTTATACTTTTTAGCATAGGTATGAGAGGTTGCTTTAGATGTCATCCTTCCTGTTTCAGGCTTTCCCCATGAATAATACAAATGTAGTAATATTTTTCTGGTACAAGGAATATAATGCAAGTTCAATGGGGCCAAATGCTGTTCTAGGTAAAGAACACAAAACTGCTACCAAAACCGATGTAGAATCATTCAAGAGGAGAATGCCTTTAATTCTTCCCAATTGACAAGCTGTCAAGTCGTACAGAGTGAAGTATAGTCTGATTTCCTTTATAGTGGAGAAAGAATAATTTTCCCTGTTTTATGAGTAAATATTAATTTTTTGTACTTACTGTGGGTTTTGTCTTCTTCTATGGTGTGGATTGCAGCCACAATCTAAGAGTTTCCTTTTAAAGGAAACTATAATGTCCCAATCTGCTTTTTTGGCTTTATGTCATTTATAGACAAAATGAACAGGATCAAACTACATCTTGAAGAATCATGGCATTTTTAGTTAAGGAAATGTTCTTGATGAAAACCCAGATTTTATTAGTGATACTACAATTAAATAAGCCATTATCAACTTCCTACAGATCTCCTAAGAGCAGCTCTCTTTCATTCTGAAGCCCAAATTACGGAAGCAATCATCATAAAGGCCACTTCCCCAGCTATAGCGCCTGCTGTGATATGATTCATGCCTTTTGTCTTCTGCTTTGAATTTGGGGATGTTTATGAAGGGCTGTTATAAATACTGCATCTAATTCCTCTTTTCACAAGATGCTTTATTCACAAGGAAAAAAAAAAGAAAATTGCATCACATATGTACGTCATATCATTTCCATTGCCATTGCCATCTGGCACTATTCTTGTCTCCTTCATATACATATTGAAAGGATGTGAGACCAGTGGCAGACAGACACTCTAGAGCACACATTTCAGTCCTACAGCTGGTAATTTAGTGGTACACAGGCACATTTGATGCAACAAATCTGTGAAGATGTGCATTTGAAGCCTGGAGCTGGAATAATATATGCTCAGGCGCAGAAGGAGAAGTAATACATAAGAATCCCAATTTTCATGCTGTGCATTACTAGTGACCTTACATAAACTTGTGAAGGTGAATGATATAAATAGCTCTTGTTATACTTATCAGATATTCGTTTTCAGTCATCTGTACTGGGAAAGTACCTGGCTGTTGATTTATCCTAAACTGCTGTCTAAAACCAGGGGTCAGATCTTTTTGGCATGGCAACTTGTTTGGGACAGTATGCTGCTAACTGCAGCAAGATCCTATCTCAGAGAAAAGAGGGTTTGTGAAGGCTGAGAGAAAATGGTGGATGATTGCTGCAGACGCATGGCGTTCATCGAGCCTACTTATGGTGAAGAGTGGTGGCAATGGTTGCATTTATATTCAGTCTATTTATGTGAACCATTATGCTAATAAGTGACAAAATTATTGGTTATGAAATTCAGGTGGGCTTCCACATTACAAAGCAACTGTGGTTATGTGACAGGGGAAAGGGATGTATTTAGGAGCCAGAGATTTCATGTCTGTGCAAAATAATTCTTTGAAAAGCTGCAGAAATAATCTGGCTGTGGGTTCAAACAGAGCTGACCCTTTTATAAGATGTACCTTGTTATAGGTTACACTACTGTTGTCTCTTCTTTCTGTCCATCTTAGAGTCAACACTACCCTGAGTACCCAGCTGTGACAGAGCTAGACATGCAAAAATGGTTGTCAGTAGGCACATTCAGGAGTTCATGGTCTGCTTTTGCTGCCTTAGCTTCTGTCTCCTCACTGGTCTGGGGCTCTGGAGCACTGACTTAAGGAAATCACTTCAGCTGTCGCAGGCAGCTGTAGCCTAACAGCACTGAGGAGTGCACATGGGCAGCCAGAGCCTAAAAGGAGGTGTTTTGAAGACCCAATAACTATGCCAGCATCTCTGAGCAGAGCCCAGCTCAGAATCGCTGTGGAGCACTCACGGGTCAGAAGAGCAGTGTTTGCCTGCTCCCAGGGAGTAAAGCTTATTTAAGCAAGAAAGTTGAAACTGTAGCTCTAGAGCCTGCAGGCAAATAAGCCCCAGCAAACAGTGCTACAGATGAAGCATAAAACCAATGCATTTTGCAGTGGTTTTATTTTTTGTTGTGATATTTTTATCCTCCAGCTGAATAAAGGATTAGATGGATTATTACACATCCTATTTCATGGTCTGGCATTAAGTTGCTAAAGTGATTTGTTTTTGCAAAATGTGATTTTTAATCAGATGAGTACAAATTAATCAAACTGTAGAAAAACCCCAATAGCTTGTGAATTATTTGTATTTAATGAGCCAAAGGCTGGATTCTCATCTTGTTAGCTCCTTTCTCTGCTCTGAAACCCCAAAAAAGAACACGAAAAGCAAGCATGCTTGACTTAGGCTGTGGGGTTCCTCTGACATGTCAGTCCTGATACACAGGACAGACACTGCAAGAGAGACAAAGGCTGAATAATTCCAGGAAAACAAAATATAGCTGATGTGTCACAGTGAGCTGCATGACCCTAATGTCCTTAAAGCAGCATTTGGGATCACCAGCTATAAATGAAAAATAAATCAGTGGAATTGTCAGACTTTCAGGAAGTGGTTCCGGAGAGCTCGCCAAGCTCAGCTCCTTTGTGCAGACTCCCCAGATGAGTAATGCCAGATTTTGAGCGCTGCTCTGACAGCAGCTGTGTGGATGTCTCAGGACAGGGTCTGCTACCACTGGGAGCAAAACCGGTGAGTATTCACCACTGATCATCAAGGGAGTGCTGATGACTGATTTACAGCAGACTCCTTTCTAGAGGGCTGGAGTTAGATTAATTGGTTTCCCAACTGTAAAACAACCTTCAGTTCTTCAACACTGGTGTGATTAGGAGCAGGAGCAATAAGATCTGTCTAATCCAGAGCAAAGACATTTCCATCCCTGAAGATGCCTGGCAGTAACAGTTCCCCATGAATTGGATAGCATCATCTCTACGCAGAAAAACAGCTCCCAAGCCCTCTTTATTCTGCAGGTTGCAAAGCTTGATACACACATTCTCCTTTTCAAAGTGACTCTCAAGCATTAAGGCACATATTTCAAGTAGGGTAGGATAACTGAAAGCTCCCACTGGCAAAAAAAAAAGACTACTGAATATAGTCTCTTGCTCTGAATTGCCTTTAACAGTGATAATTTCCCTTGATTTAAGAAGAGAAAACTGAGAGCAGCTTCTATGCAGGTGATGCAACACTGCCTCCCACTGCTGTATCCTGCTTCGCTGATACCTCGGTCACACTACAGCCAGCACAAGCCCCCTGGTGCTTAAATGGAAAGGGAACAGGACACAACTAAGTGAATGCTGGGACCTTTCACGTTTTTTTCCCACCCTGTTGCTTCTACATGTTCACACAGGTATATCTAGGTCCTTGCACTGGGCAAAACTCTAAACACTGCTGGTGATGTTCAGAGTACTCACTTTAACTGCCACCTCTCTTTGTGGAGTGGGGGTTTCAGGAAGAGAAGACAACTCAATTAAAAATCTCCCAGGGACACAACAGGAGGGTGTTCCTTAATTTTGTCTAATCAAAGACCTCTCAATGTCCTGGGAGAGCACAGGCACGGACCATCCACCACACTGCTGACAACAGTTTTCACATACAAACCAAAAACTGTTAGGCCACCCTAGGGATGATTGTTTTTCACCTTAGTTTGCCCGTATTTCGGATACTTCCAAGCATAAGAATGCATACATACATTTTAAAATGTGTCCTTGTCAGCATTTCATTGACCAAAGCCTGGGGCTGACAGCAAACTAAAGAGTGAGAGGAAGGACCCTCCTGTACCAGCAGGTTGCTGGAAAGGCTTTCCATGCCTTGTAGCAGCACAGTGGCTCACTATGGGTCACTTGTTTTTCTGAACCGGGGGCTTTTCTGGCTCCCTGGCAAGCTGCCTAACTTGTGGCAACTACAGATGTGTAACTGCTTGCCTCCCCTTCCCAGAACAGCCTTTTCCTCCCCCACAGATCTTCCCAGAGACAGGAAGGCACTGAATGTACTTTTGGCTCCAGCATTTGCCAGAGTCCATCTGAACAGGGATTTCTGTTCTTCAGTACGGGTTTGATGGAACGGATTGAGAGATATCTCATTCTGACATTTCACAAAGTCAGAAATGACTGACTTAGTACCTCTAACCTACCTAGGCTGCAACAAGCAAATCCCAAAATGTTCTGCTGAGTTTCTTAAACTCTCACAGTTTTTGATATCCAAAGAGATGCTGGGTTTAAGATTTCTGATTCATGAGTATTAATGTAAGACTGCCTTTCAGAGACTGTGTTACACCAGGTATCAGGCTCCTGCAGTGTTGTAGGTTCAGGGTTCTACTGCAGCAGGGGATATGCTTCTGCTCTGCTCTTCCAAATCCACCCAGTCCCTGGGCAGCAGGAGAGCAGGCATTACAACACCTGACCCTGAATTCCCCACTTGTTAACTCAAACAGTTTTAACTTGTTTTGTAAGATAAAGATTATATAAGTTTTTTAAAAAGAAGCACCTAGAGTTACTTTAACTATTTCCTACCTGTCCTAGGACAAAAATCAGTGTACTCTAGTCAAGTGGCTGCGTATCAGCTGGCAGCCTTTTCTAGCTGAAAATTGCAGTGCTTTTATACTGTTTGGGTTGGAGTCTGGTATTTCAACCCTGGAAGATGGTAAAATTTGAGCATATGCCCCTGACAACCTCCATTTTTCTTTTGATTTCATAGGTGGGTTTCCAGTGACATGCACAAGTTAATCCCTTGTGTCTGGTCTTTCTTTGATGAGGCTGCCTGTTCCTTTGATCCAGTGGGATACTGTTTTTTCCTGGTAGTCAACTGGTGAATTAGTTTTGAAACTATCCAGTGTGATCTCAGAGACAGGGTTCAATAACCAAACAGTTGGAAAAAAATAAATTTCTGACTTGTACTATTTTTTTTTCCAGCCTCTTCATAGCATATTTCTAAATTTTTTACCTTTTTCTGCCTTCGCTTCTCCCACCACATAGAGATAGCAAAAGAAAACGTGCAGCCAATTTATACTTTTTATAGAGCTTGAAAGTGCACAGCTGTAAGTCTGTGCTTTGGTTTTGGGCTGAGGTAGGCTGCATCCAGGAAGCTGAAACACTCCTCTGTTATCTTGCAGTTGTAGGTTCGTGATTTGTCCTTGGGCTGCGTGCAAGTGCTGCAGGGAAGCAAAGCAGAGGAAATCCTTCCTCTGGTTCCCTCGTACGTGTGGAGCAGCGCACAATCAGGGTCCAGCCGGCGTGTCGGCAGCGCCATGGCCGGCGCGGCGTGCCTGCCCGCAGACACGGCCGCTGCTCCAGAGAGAGGGGTGCAGGCATCCCCGCTGTGATACAGGTCCTGTGCAGGCTTCTCCTTATCTGCAAGAAGAATAGAGACCTTCCGTGTGTGCAGGAGAGGCTTTCATTTCCTCCCGGCACTCAGTGGCTGGACCCACGTCTGTGTTTCACAGAGCGGCGCTTGATCTGGCAAACCGTGTGAGCCCCTGCATGTCTCTGCATGCTACGTGTGTTGGCAATACATTGACACGCGTTCCTGGGTGCAAAATTATACTAGTTGGTAATACCGACCTCAGAAAGCACCTGCAACAACATGTGTCCCTCCTACTGCCGTGCAAAAAATTGGCATTGTTTTGCCACAGACTGCTGCGCCGCAGCGTGCAGGGGGACATCACAACCCTGCCGCAGGCAGTGCTTGCATGAGTGCTTGCAGCCAGAGTGAGCAGACGAGTAACAACCAAAGCTACAGATTTTACATGTGTGCTTCTTCCCATTCCAAAACCTGAAAAGTCTGTTCCTTAGTGGCTGATTGTGTTGCATAAAGACAATTAAAAATAAAAGCAGTGAGTGGTCGTTTGGTCAGAACACATACGGAAAATGTAAATTGGGTCATAAAAGCCTGAAGGGGGAACAGCAGCTACCTTTGGTCTGCTAGATGCTAGAGGCACTTCCAGGCCCTGGCCGTGACGCAGCCTGCCGCTAAATTTGAAAGCCTGTCATCTTATAACAGCAAAAGGCAAACTCAGTTCCATAGCAACCACATTATATCTGATATGCTGAAAAGACAGAATTCAAAGCTGTTGTGGCTTGGAAACCTGAGATTGCCAGTCTGACTGTGGGAATGAGATCAGAACAGATGCCATCAGAATAAGATGCAGGTTGCTGTGTAACAGAGTTGAGAAGGAGACGATGAGATAATCATTTATGAGGCTTTTCCTCCTAGGGTGGGAATGAAGAAGAGGAATGTCTTTTTTGTCATCCTGTGATTTTCATTGGTTTCATTTGACTACTGAAGTTTAAGTTATAGGAGTATAATAATTATTGTACATCTCTGATGCATTGTCCCAAGACAGACAAGCAGCTGCAATAGTGTTGTGATTTGGTAATCTTCAATTTATTTTAGTACAGTTCACAGTCATTCCCTGCAATACACAAGTGGGGAGTTCAACTCCCTCTCAAAAGACCTAGATTAGGACTGGAAAAGGTTCAGAGCATGATTTCAGAAGTGGTCAGGGATTTCAAAGGTGGCCAAAGGAATGGAATTACTTCTCTACAAGAAATAAAAAGTATAGTTCTATCTGGAGAAGAGGTGACAGAGGAGAAGAGGTGACAGAGAAGGGAAGGCAGCCTGTGAGTGCCAAGGTAATGGAGAACAGGGGATGGTTTTCACCATCTCTTCCAGTGCAAGCATATGAAAGAAACCAGTGGGTAAGGGGTTTCATGGCAAAACCAAAGGTGATTCTTTAAATGCTATGGGCTCTGTGGAACTCCTTGTTCAGGGACGTGGAGAGTGATAAAGGTCTCAATGACTTTAAAGAGTCATCAGAAAAATTGGTGAAGTGCTGGTGAACACAAGCACAGCCCCTGCCCTGCAGGTTGTTATGGCTGGCAGAATGTTCTCGGCAGTATCTCTAAGCCTAGGGGTATCTCTAAGTATCCCTATCACTTAAGGGATTTTCCTGCTCTAAATGTTTTTCTAGGTATCTACTTCTGTGTCATTGTCAGAAGAGCAGAAATGGCATTTGATCCACAATGATATGGTTTTCTATTCTCAGACACTTGGCAAACAGGCAGTGAGTATCTTTTAAAAAAGGCCAGAAATTCCCAGTGGATGCCCTGTCCTGCCATGTTCCCCATTTGTTGTTTCTGCTTGGGTTGTGGTGCTGCTGAGCATCCTCATTGTGATGTGTCTGCTCTCACCTGAACCCCAATCTGACAAAAAGTCCACCCTCTATGGAAAAGAAAACAGATGCAGGGTGGGACTAAGGCCCTCCATGCCACTTGCCCCTCGGATGCCAGGGTACCATGCAGGTGTAAAGCGTATTGCCCTGAATTATGCACCCTTAGAGTCTGGTCCAGTATTTGTACCATAGCTATCAAGAGTGAAAAGTCTACCTCTTTTTCCTGTACTGAACTCATTTAAAATGCATGTAGCCAGCTTACAGGTTTTGTTGAAGTCAGCTGCTACAGGTTTATTATGTGGAAATTCTGATTTATTCTACTGGGACCTTGACAACTGTGTTTGGTTTACTTATTCTGGAGAGGAAGGCGGGGGGAGAAGGGTGTTGGGCTGCTTCTTTTATTTTCTTTTTCCATCTGCTTATCAGCTGTATTTGGAGAAAAGTGGATTTAATTGTACAAAATGCTCCATCCTTGGATGCCGTAAATTGAAGCCTGATCCTGCTCAGGTTAGCAGAGGGGACGTGTGGGTTTGTGTTACACATCTGTGAAGAGCCTGCGAAGCTTCTCCGTGTTTTTGTGCTTGTGTTGCCCTCTGCTGACTGGTGACAGTTTGGAAGATCCCGAAGGTCCCTGCAGAGCAGCTGAGGGGCGTATTTTTGATCCGGGATGTTAGCAGCGCTTCTCTTCTGTCTATGGTTAGCTGCGTAGTCAGTTATGAACTCCCCAGTAATTCAGCAAATAGAAGAATATCCCCCTACATTAACGTTTTCAGCTTAGCTAACATTTTATTAAAGTTTTGATTCCAATTAGCAAGTAAAATTAAATTGAGGAGGCTTTAAAAGAGGCTCTGTCACCTGTGAACAGTGTCTAATGTCTTTCATCAGCTGGATTAAGAAAAGCGCAACATGACACATGGTAAGGAAGGTGGATGGAATTTGACATTGGCTCACACAAAGCTGGTTTTCAAGGACAGGAGAAGAAAATGGCAATTATTTGAAAATAGATGCAAGTCTGTGCAGAGAGGGAAATCCAGCAGGAAATTTGAAGCCAGAGATGATTATGTACTCAGGGCATGAACCACTCCAGACTCATCTTCAGAATTGAAAGAAAACTCTATTACTTCGTAAAAATGTGCTCTCTCCTGCACTCCCTAAGAAAGCAGTTGTGCTGGACTCTGATCCTTTCCCAGGAGGTGACTGAGGAGTGACATTTATTAAAATGTTAACGGAGAGATTTGTGTCAGATGCAGAAAGACAAGCTTGCTCGTTGACATGGCAGGTTCTTACCTTAAGCACATCTCTCACATCAAAATTGCTTTGAATAGCTCTACCAAGATTTCAGCGAACTCTTGTTAATCTTACCTCCTTTTTGTTGTCAGCTTTGAGACCTGCAATTGAAAAAGTAGACCCTAAACTGAAGGCAGTGCAAGAACTCTATGTGCAAGGACTGAATGCAGGAAGAAAAGTGAGATTGAACAATGCTGGTAGACAATGCAATGGTCAGTAACAATCTGCAGGCACAGATGCCCTAGATCTGACTCACAATTTCATCCTGGATTATAGTCCTTTTTAAGTCATCCAGGCTCGGGACAGGCTGAGCTGGGTCTGTAAGATCAGTTCAGCTAGAGCACTACATCTCAGACACTAAAAGGAAAATCAAATCCCTGCAGAAACAACTATTACCTCATATAGTGCTATTCACTTTTTCAGTTTAATGAAGTTGTGCAGAAAAGTCCTGCATTTTCAAATTTAGGCAGTTGGACGTGCGCTCTCATTTGGTTATGGGACAGTTTCTTGATTGTAAGCACTGTAGTATGAAAAATAAAGGCAAGTGCAGCTGCAGAGGCCTTTCAGTTGCTCCTTTTTATATATGCTATATAAAAAGTTGCTCCTTTTTGTGTATGCTATCGAAACCTATCTTAACAACAATATTATCTCTTCATACATGATTTCATATTTTCATATGTAATTTTATATCTGATTTTGAAATGGAGATACAAGTCCAAATGTATATGTGTACTGTTGCATGCAATGCTGAATGTTACATCATACTGTGACAGGAAACAGCCAGCCAATGCAGGGCAAGGCTGCCATCTGTCCCTCCTCACATCAGGCTCAGCAGTGCTACAGCTTATTAAAGCATGAGTTCTTTCCCTGTCTATCATCTAAAACATGGGTGAGCCCACACATAATGATACTTGCAGGCCTGCAAAAAAAACCAAACTTGGTTCAATTCTACAAGCTTTTCATGAAGAGAGGAGAGAGAGCTTCAGAGAACTGCTTTAACCTGTGATGGCTGAGGAACAGATGTACTTTCATAAACATGAACAAATTTCCATGTCAGTTTAATTGAAGAAACTTGTCTAAATATGACACAAAGATTCATATTCTCTAGATGAATATTGACTCTTGTGGTAGATTTACTTCTTATTTGAAATGTGATTATCACTAATTGCCTGCACATATCATAAAATCATTGAAAGGTTGGGGTTGGAAGGGATCCTAAAGACCGTCTAGTTCCAACCCATTGCCATGGGCAGGGACACCTCCTACCAGACCAGGCTGCTCAGAGCCCTGTCCAGCCTGGCCTTGAACACTGCCATGGATGGGACAGCCACAACTTCTCTGGGCAATCTGTTCCAGTGTCTCGCCACCCTCACAGTAAAGAATTTCTTCCAAATACCTAATCTAAATCTACACTTTTTCAACTTAAAGCTATTCCCTCTTGTCCTGTCACTACATGCCCTTGTCAAAAGCCTCTATCCAGATTTCTTGTAGGTACCCTTCAGGAGCTGGAAGTGGCTCTAAGGTCTTCTCCAGGCTGAACAAGGCCAACTCTCTCAGCCTGTCTTCATATGGGAGGTGCTACAGCCCCCTGATAATCCTCGTCGCCCTCCTCTGGACTTGCTCCAACAGTTCCATGTCCTTTTTATGCTGAGGACACCAGAACTGCACACAATACTCCAAGTGAGGTCTCACGAGAGC
>WYDI02011570.1:0-38761 GCA_009867235.2 Psittacus erithacus
CCCCATCCCTCCGGGAGCCGAGGGAGGAGGTGGGGGGGCAGTGAGTGGGCTGCGTGGCAGGCCTTAAACCACGACACTTGTACAAACAGATCTGCATAGTTTGCAGAAAAATGAACTGCATGGATTTTGCTAAGCCCCTACTCCAAATTATTTTCAGTCCTACATGTAAAGACCTTTACTCTGTAAAGGGTTTTACAAACTGATTTAAATCAACATTAACTTATACTGAAAAACATTCAAATTGGAGTATCTACCATTTTCAGTAATAAAACAAAGCTTAATATCATTAAATTATGCATTTGGGTATACTAGAAACATGTTTCCCTAAACATACTTCAAGACACTGCTCCTAAGTACTGTCTGGGTGTCCCCTTGTCCCTTGTTTCTATCCAAGAAAAGTAATCCCCCCAATTATACCTGAGCCCTTCTGTCCCAATGCAATCCCGAAAGCATAGCAAAATTTCTGTGGTAGTAACTAGCTTGGGTGAAATCAGTTCTAGGGAGTAGCTGTCCAGCTGGTGTGTCCCAACATACCAGCATCCTTCCTGATGGGACACTTGGTTTCCTCCTGCCTTTTAACACAGAGGAAAGCCAACAGCACCCAATGCCTTTTGGCTGCATAGAGACCGTGAATTTTTTAAAGTCTCGGTGCAGCCTGGGCAAGCACAGGCCTCCCCTGTCCTCACTGGAGACCATGAGGTTTTGATATCAATTTGAGCAAGTACAAAATCTTTACACAGCTGTCTGACAGAAGCTGTAAGGGACTGCAGCACTGTGAATGGATAAGAATCGCCCGAAAGATTTTGCTTTTCATCACCTCCCTCTGAAACCAGCTCAAGTGTAATTTCCTAGAAGAAAGGTTTTAATCAGATATAAATAGATCAGCAAAATCCAAGGCACATCACAAAATCCTTACTATGGAAAACCTTTTCTTGGCCACATGTGTCAGAGCAGCACAGCAAATTGGGACTGCAGCGCAGTATCCAAGAGAACAACAAAAACCTTGCGTCCTTCTGCAGAGGGCTCACAAAAGACTTGGTACTGCATGTGCCACAGCCAGATAACTGCCACTGCCATTGGTGACAACAGCAGTGACACCAGGAATGCAGGGACTGACCTAAATCTAGGCTCTCATCAGACCGCGCAGGCAGGATGGGCAGCTGCGGGTCTGTGCTCTGAGAGAGGTTGCCAGATGAACCTTCTGCTCTAAGCTCCACCCTGTACAACTCACAAGCAGAAGCCAGAATGAATTCTGCTAAGAGGCAAGGACAATCCTGCCAACCAGCTGATGTGAACAGGCAGCCCTCTGACTGTATGCCTTGCCTGTCCAGGGACAGAGGACTTTTGTCATTCTGGACTCTTTAACCAACCCATATGCACACAAAGTACAAGTCCAGATGCATTCCCCAAAACATGTTTCTAGAAGTGCGCTGGAGAGGAAGGGTTTCATCAGGAAACCCTTTACAGCACATTTATCAGTTTTCCTGCCTTCTGAGAGTACAGTGGTAACCTACAGCTTCAGCATCGGTTGGTACAGTGACTCACAGCTGCTGGCCTGCTTTCTAACTGCTCACATAGCACCATTTATTTCCTGTTGCACACAGACTCATATCAGACTAGAAAAAACTACCAGAAAAGAAAGGGAGAGCTAGATGATTCCTCAATGTAAAACAGTGCTGCCAGGGCATGTGCAACTCTCACTGAAGTCAGCAAAAGCAAGTAGAGTCTGGCCATCCCTTTGGAACAAGTAGTAAGTATAAATGTAAGTAGTGGTTAAAAACCCCTTGCAGCAATGGTGAGTTTCAGTACGAACGCAAGCAGTGCTCATGCTCACAGAAGTGATGATCTGGCACTAGAACTGTAAAATGAACATCTCCCTGTTTACCCATGGAGCAGAGTGCAGGAAGACACACACACACTGCTGCTTTCTGTCAAGAAGCCGGGCAGCCAGGACAGCCCAGGAAGGTGAAGCGGAACATAAAAGACACGCAGTCACTTTGAAAAGTACTGATGTTTTCCATACTGTAACACAGGCTCTTACACAGCGTGAGAAGGCAGCAGCTCTTGCAATTCCTTCTCACAACAAAGTAATCCACAGAAATTGCCAAACTCTGGAGCTGGTCAGTTTTGCTCAAAGCTAAACAGGAAAGGTTTATTAACAAACTGAAGGGTGTTGGAACATGTGCTGTGCAAGGAATGGTCTTTGCTCAACCCCCCTCTTCCCCATTAATATAAAAAACCAAGGTGAAAAGTTCAGAACTGCTTATCTGGCCTTTTTCAACAGGACGATCCAGGTTTTCCATCTGAAACACAATTTTTCTTCAACATCCCTGCAACACTGTGATAATTTCTGAAAAGCTCAAAATCAAAATGAAACGTTTCACCTGAATGCTTTTTCTTGTAATTTTCCATTTTGCTTGAAGATGCAACACGGTTCCTACTCCTGCTCAAGCCAAGCTCTATTTCTGCTCTCTCCTACCGGGCAGCCGAAAGATACAAACGCTGTTCAAAACATTATGGGTGGCTGGAGCCTGGATCTTTGGCAGCAGTATTTCAGGCAAGTTCACAACTTAAAGCAAGAGCTCAGCCAGTGACATAAAGAGAGTAGACTTAAGGGTAATACAAGAAAAAAGCAAAACAGGTTGGCAAGAAGCAGAAGGAAGGAATATCCTTGCCAGAAGGAAGCAGCCATAATCGTGCGAGGCCTGAGCCCTGAGGTGATGGACAAATGTGTGTGGTTCAAGTTCCGGGTTGCAGAATGGGAACATTATGTGACTGAGCTAAAGCATCAGGTTGTGCCCATGGGAAAGCATGGGGAGGCTGTGCCTTCCTCAGACTTACGAGGCCAGACTGTGCTGTCCATCACAGGAGGATACAGCCCACAATTGTAACATTTGTCCACAGCGCTGAGCTACCAAAAGCCTGCTCTGTAGATGCCCCAGTTTATTAAGGAGACTGCACCTTTAACAGCAAGCTAAAGCTGCTCCCACAACTACCAGGCTGACCCTCTCTCTCTGGCTTTTACCAGAGGCATCTTTGGTGACACCCCTGTTTGTGCACTGTTGACATCTGTCCATCATGCTGTCTCCTCCCAGCCTTCACAGACTAGCACAAGCCCTTGATCCCACAAACAACCTATGAAATGTTATCTGATAGAATATGAGCATAAACTAAGATGCAATCTAGCTGCCACTGAGAAATGACTGATTGTGCAGCAGCTAGATTGCCAAACAGCCCTCAGGTAGCACAAGTTGTGAACTCCTATTTGAGATGAACCAGAAATCTAGAGAAATCAAACTCCATAGGGTTTTAGCAATGATACCACACTACCTTGTACCCATACATATTCACTGACGAGCCAATACCAGCGTCTTCTTCCTTCTCACCACCTTTTTCAAGCATCCTCACCCATGAGACAGGTTATACACTTAACACTGACCTTTTAACAATGCAGTATAAAAAGGCAGCACAAGGTAAAGCATTAGGAAAGGCAGTACCAGTTTTTCAACAGCAGCTTTTGACCCCACTGCCTTCTCACACTGAACTCAGCCATGATGGGAATCTCCTTACCTGATTGCAGCCTGCCGAGTCTCGCAGCTTAAGAGGGCTCTCTGGGCTCTTTAACCAACAGAGACAGGACCTGCCAAGGACATTTTAGCCCACCCAGATCCGAAACGTGTTTCTTCCCCACTGTCTACAGAGGTATAGCTCAGCTTTGACTCACTTTGACTGCTTGTCTGAAATGAGAGGGGATGAATACAGATATAAAACACATTCTCTCATCCTGGTAGGGTAGCAAGGGACAGCTATTTAAAATTATTTTTGGTAACACAGGCCTTAGACTGGGACCAAGTTCCCCATTTATGAAGTGGGAACAAGAGTACTCCTCATTGAGGAGATGCTGAAAAGGAATTCAGATTATGCAGTGATGAGGGTCATACTGACACCTCAGCTAGCTTTGTAAGTGAGATCCTTTAAGTGACAACATAGGAGTGTTTTACCTTATGTGAATCTGGGTGCGAAGAACTAGCCATAGATGGCTGTCTTAGAAAGACAAATTTAGTACCTTTAGTTTGTCTCCAGGGCTTAGTTTGATCTTGTAATCCTCAAGGACTCCTTTACTGCTCTTCCTCTCTTTGCACAAACATTATTACACACTCAGCTAGTCCCCAAACTTTCAACAGCTGACAATGATTATGCCTGCTAATTTCAGCAAGGGAAAATCATCTTTGTTTTTACAGAAATTAGGTATTTGAGCTGCGACTTGCCCAACAGGCTGAATCAGGGGCTGTTGATTTCCAGCCTTGTACCCCTGCTCCTGGATCTTCCTGTCTCAGCTTCTCAGTTCTCAGTGCTCTACTACAGTGAGTGTCTTTAGGCTAACAGGCAAAAATTGATGACTAATCATTCTTAGCCTAAGGACAAAGATCTCTACTCGCTGTTACAGATCCTGTGTTTTAAGGGGGGTTTATTACTCCTGCCCCCCTTCCTTAAATATACTTTCATCAGCAGGATGCCAGTATGGTTCACCCAAGCCAGGCGTTTCTTTGTCCGTATTTTGAAGTCTCAAACAATGGAAGGAGAAAAATCAGCAGTCCCAGAAAAGACGGGGAAAAAATTCTATTTGCATTTAAAGAAAAAAGTCTACAACTGTAACCACTATGTCCTGATACGTTTTGGGGGGATACCAGTTTGATTCCAGATACGGCAGGCAAGAGGGATTCCTGACTATGCTGGGTGCTGAGAGCTGGTGCAGATGCAGTAACCCAATGGCAGATCACACAGCATGCCACAGAATGCTGGAAAGACATATGCAAATATATTTTTCTTCAACCTAAATGCACAAATGTGCACCTCTGAATGCACAAATACACACCTCCCTGTGTGCCACCTGTGCCTGAACCATGCAAGAAATGACACTGAGCATCGTTCCACCAGTACAGGCCCAGGCTCTAATTAAAAAGAAAAATGAAATCAACTCGCCAAAGCTCAAAACAGTATGAAGCAGCTTGCAGCTTTAAAGATAGAAATACTCCACAGAGTGGCAGTGAGAGCGCTGTCATGTTGAAAATGCTGTGTATGGATATGATAAATTTGATGGCTTTCTATGATGGGGCCACATCTTTGTCGGTGACATGTGCAGTGGAATAACTGGTTTGCTGGTGACATCAAGATGTGTGGTATGGTTGACACTCTGGAGGGAAGGGTTGCTATCCAGAGGGACCCGAAAAGGCTGGAGAGGTGGGACCATACAAACCTCATGAGGTTCAACAAGGCCAAAACAGAACTTTTCCTATTCAGGTTTAGAACGGCTTTACACTGACAGAGGGGAGATTTAGATTAGACATTAGGAAGAAGTTTTTCCCTGTGAGGGTGCTGAGGCGCTGGCACAGGGTGCCCAGAGAAGCTGTGGCTGCCTCATCCCTGGCAGTGTTTAAGGCCAGGTTGGACAGGGCTTGGAGCAACCTGGTCTTGTGGAAGGTGTCCCTGCCTGTGGCAGGGGGTTGGAACTGGATGAGCTGTAAGGTTCTTTCCAAACAAGAGCCCAGATCTGGGCAGGAAGACAACTTTGTCAGATTCTGGAAGGAGCACTGTGCAGGCAAAGAAGGTCACATTGCACAATTACAGACTATATTTGTAACCAGTACAGCCTAATTTCAGGACTTAGTATTGAATCTTTCTACGTTTTGTTGCTATTTTCAATAAACCCAGAAATGAGAAGCATCTACTGATTACTGTATTAACACCTGTTCTAATTCCATAGGATTTCCATAGGATTAGTTGGCTCTTTCCTTTTTAATGGATTAAAAAAGAAATGTTAAATTCCCTTCCTATTCAACAGCTTTTATATCCTTGCACACAAGAACTATTCTGGCCCTGCTGGAACAATGTACCAGGAACAGCAGCCAACAACATGAGGCTGTTTTGCTCTGAGCCTCAATTACAACTCTCGCTGCATCTCTCCTGCCAGAAGAAGCCAGACCCTTCTTCTGCCTTTCTCCTAGCACTGGGATAAAGCAGCACAAAGCAGGAGGTGTTTGTGTCTTTTGAACATGATCTAACAACACGCTTTGTTTAGCTTACTCCTGATACTCAACATACAGCTCCTGGCAACCCAGCATACAAAGGTATTCCACCACAGTCCCTACGCATCCCACAACATATAAACAGGAGAAATCCCTCACAGTCACAGCACAGATCCCAAAAGAATCTTACAAATTGATTCAGGTGTACTTCTAGATTATCATACTTCCTTAACAGATCTAGCAGATTTCAAGAGGTTTCATTCAGAAATATCTCATGGAGACCTAACAACACTGTCTGGATCCAGCAATAGTCCAATAATCCCTCCCCAGACAGCAAGAGGACACATTATTCTGTAAATAATACCCTGCAGAATTTTCTATGAAGAACTGGGTGACAAGGTGAAGGTGTGTGTGGTGAGGAAAGCCTGTGCTGACAGACATCAGTCACACCTTGTGCTTTTTCACAACCCTTGATTCAGCAAGAAAGCTGCCCATTGCTATCTTACCATTAGAATGCATTGTCCCACCAGCACAATATGCCAAAACCCATTATTTAGAACAATAAGTCTGAGATATATCAGATGATGGGGAAAAAAATCGAGCATTCCTACAACAGCCTGCAGCATACTATATGGAGCCAGCTCAGAATGACAGGTTATTCATTCCAGCCAAGTGCTGGCCTCATGCTAGCAGCCCGCAGAGCCTGTACGGGATTCTCTGCATGGTTTTGCCCAGTGCCCCTGGAAGATGGATTAGCTTTGGTGACATGCCACAGCAATGCATACACAGCCAGTGTCCCGCTGCCAGTTTCTCCTCCGAAACAGCAGTGCTGTGGCAAGTGAGACTGAGGTAACTTGATGGCTCTGTGAAAACCAGCTGTAGCTGGCAAGGACAAGTGGGACACTGCACTGATGCTGATGGCTGGCCCTGGTAACACAGCACCTAGAGCCTGGAATTGGCCTTGGTGGCAATACAACCATGTGTGCAGTTGCATCTGAGTGGGGCTCCTAAGAACAGCATAAGCCTGAGCCACACGAAGATGCCTCTTGAGGTAGCCAGGCTGTGTGTGGGCACCCAGGACACACAATTCACAATTCTTATCAAGAGCCCACAGCTGAAAGCAAGCTGCCCACACTCAACTGCTCTCACTGACCTGATCACTCTGGCTTCAGATACCCTGCCTCTTTGGTGCAGATCTCAAAGGAAAACTGATGTCCCTAAAGCACATTCAGAAATACACAAGTAACACAGTGCATGTGAGCTGTATGAGCTGCCCACGGACTTGGTGTAAGTCTGCATTTCTAGTGCGGGCAGCTAATTGACATCTGAAATGGGAAGGAATGAACGTACACCCACTCTGAATAGCAGGGCAGACTGGGGCACGTGAGTAGCAAGTCATTTCCACTCCATTTTACAAGGAATGCCCATGCAGCACTAGCTGTGCTAAGAGGATAGATAGGCTATAGCCCACACTGCCTCTGAGTAAACCCATGCACACTTTTTGGGGCTGTAAGTGACCATGCTTCTCAACCCACCCAAAATTTCATTATCTATATTGAGAAAACAAGGGCTGAGAAGTGGTTCAGGAAGGGGAAGTGGCTCGTTCAGGATCCTAAAGCAGGTCCGAAACTCCTGCCCTCAATCCTGATACTTTCTGCAGGCTCTGACCACAACTCAATATGCATTCTGTGGGTGTAGGTAAATTGTGCTGCAGTTTTGGATTGAAAAGATCCATGATGTGCTGACAAGAGGCTGCCTTCAGAGGAAAAGGTATTCCATGGGCTGAGGTCCTCAGTTGTATAAAACATGGTAGTGCCACTTAGTTGAATGCACACATAGTGCTGATGGCCATAGCAGCAGACCAGAGACTAAAATCTCCATAGCAGTGATCTGGAGACTTGCGCTGTGCTGGCCAGGGACATTAGTTTAACTCCTTATATCCTTTTTCTCTTGGTGTTAGAACTACTTAGTAAAAAGCAGTGAGTGGTCTTAGGTGCATCTTAGCAGAACCAAGAGAGACACAGCATGGCTTACCTGGACAATTAGCTTATTTTCTTTATCAGGCAGAATTCTGTAGGTATAAACGCAATTCCGGAACCTGGAACACATCAAAGGAGATATGGTTAGATCATGGCCAGAAGGCAACTGCACTGTGGCTCCCGTCCCCATGAGAAAAAGTATTGGAAGCTCCCAAGACACAGAGGTGGCTTCAGGCACAAGGGTTTTAAACATTTCTCTTTCTTTCTTTCCCTGGAGTCTGTGAACTAACACAAACCTGAAGTGCTCGTGGTCATGAGACATGTCTGCAAATGTGACTGCAGAAAGTGCTACCAGCACCAGCCTCAGAACGAGTTATTCAACTCTTCTTCTGGCTGGAAAGAAAGAAAACACCAAATGACTCTAGCTGTCAGGAGAGTGGGTGTCTCAGGAAGGAATAAAAAAGCAGAAATCCAAAAGACACAGGGCCAAAATCAGCACTGAATGAGTAAATTGAAGGGCTAGTATGTGCACTGACTTGTGTTGGAAAAATCCAAATAATAGACTTCAGCTAAATCACAGATAGACAGCTAATTGCTAGGCACATTCGCATGCACAAATCCTGACCATCAGTCTGAATGAAACTCCATCTCACTGTCCTGATGCAGATGCACACTGCACATGTGCATCTGTGTTTCAGCCATAATGAACATTTTGTCCCTGATAAATTCAATTAGATTCTTATTTAAGGAGGGACAGGGATATGGGGTGTGGAGGAGTCCTTTGCCCAGTGCCCAAGGGAAGGCTGAGCAGTGCTGTAGCATGGTAAGCATGACCTTGCTCAGCAGCTGCTGAGCTTTGAGGAGATTGCCCAAGAAGTATTGACTAGAAAATACATTTTTTACCTTTCTCCCAAGTAAAAACCACATTGATCAAATCTTTTACATCACCTGCAAAGCACTCTGTTAAACATACATTATGGCTTTAAGCCAATAAACAATGCTCGTTTCAACCCCTTCCTCTTAAAGGAAAACACCAGAATCCATTCTCAGAGCTTCCTTGGCTGTAAGAGAAACACTGCATTACCTGTGGGATTGTCATGAAATGTGAGCTGAGGTCAGTCCCCCACATGGGGCAATCAGGCAAATCAATAAAACATCACCTCTTCTACAATTACACTGTGAGTCTATTCATCGTATGCCTTTCAGAATCACCCCATGAAGGAGAGAGAAACTGCCAGGATTTTAGGCAGCCTCATACAAGGAGTCACAAAGAGCAACTGGAAATTAAAAGAAAATATTCCTAAATCATAGCTGAGTTTTCCCAGGGTGTTTGGAGGATTTTGTCATGTATCCACATAAACCTGTGTCTTTTGATGGCATTAATGCAGAAGACACAGAAGAAACAGAACTGCTCCCAGAGCTCAGTACCACTTCATTAAGCAATGCAAACCATTTCACAGGCATCTACTCATTCACACATCTGAGGATCTGGTGCAGAACTGGAAGTCACAGACATAACCCCCAACTGCTTCGGCTATCCACAACACTGCTGATTTCACCAAGCCCATGGCAATCAACACCAGATGAGAATATACCCCAAGGCGAGGCATGGGGTTTGGTTTTATCTGTCAGTGCAGCTCTCTCACACCATTTCCTTGTGCTGATATGCAAAGAGGGTTAAACAGAACTGCTTACGCAGCTGACAGAGGAAAGCTGTCAGTGTGCAAATTATGAAACTGATTAACAAACCAGCTCAATGGGTCTTGTGTCACAAGAGGACCCTCCTTGTTACCTTCACAGAAAGTGCCCCATCGCACAGGCCTTATGAGACTGCTGTCATAAGAGAGGTCCTCAGCTTAAATCTCTTCACAGAGCTTTCATGTGAGGACAGGTAAGATGAGAGGAATTGAAAGGGCTGTTGGATGAGAGGAGCAGGGAGGATCCTGGGATCAAAAGCAGGAATCCTCTTTTGCACTCCATTAATTTAGCGCATATGGACAGAGAAGACTGGAACTCTTACTCCATTTCTACCCTTAGGCTTTCTCTCCACAGCATCCTGACTGTCAAGTTATGTGGTCCCAATTACTGTCACATTCCAGGTCCTCCCTAGAGACTGGGCTGAGTTCAGAATTGCTCAACCACTGTTCAGGCTGCCTATGCAGGGGGGAAATAAAACATCAGCCTCAGCTTGAACATGTCTGCAAGTACTTTATAATCTCTCTGTACTCTCAACCAGAGGAGGAAAGAGGACAAGGCTTTTATTTCCTCTGTCCTCTCCTGCTTCTACGCACAGGTGATGATACACATATTGGGAGCCCCTGGAAATCCTAAACGGGACTACAGTGCTTAGCCATGATGCTAAATGCACCATGAGAGAGGCTGCCCCCACAGGGGGTTAGAAATGGCATCTCACAGGCAGTGTCCTCTGAAAGGGATCCCAAAGCTGCCCCTAGCCTTGAGAGTCATCTCTGGAAGCGTTAATCCTGCAGCCATTCACATGTGAGCCACCAACATAAGATCCCCTGGAGGAATGACACCAGCGCTGTGAACACTGAGCAGGCTCTTGTTGATTTCAGATCCAGGCATTTCCCTTCAGGTAAGTTAAAGAGCCCGTTTCTTGATAATAAACGGGCAGATCAGATGATCCATGCACAGGAAAAGGAGGAGGAAAACGGCTTTGCTTCTTGCCTTCTGCGGGGTAGTGCCCAGCGGAGCCGTGGACAGCAGCGCAGGGGGGAGGGGCATCCCCTCTGCTTTTACTGACCGTTCAGCTCTGTGAGAAGTGAAGTGCCGCTGCTCCAAGTTTCAGAATGAGCAGGAGAGGAAAGTCCTGCAAGTACACCTGCCCCCTTACTGTCTGTATTCTTTATAAACCCTGTTTTCCTAAAGCAGCTCTTCAATAAAGTCACCATTACATCTTATTATCGAGTAAGAGCTTTTACTGGGTTTTGACTCATCTGCCCAATAAATATTACAAGTTTGTAGAATACAATGGTTCTTTTTCAGAGCAAATTTCATGGATTTTTGCTTTCCTTACCTACACACAGTTGACACTTTCTCACTTTCTTTTTGTGAAAACCTTTTGCAGCCAAGCTTTCAATTCCCCTCCTCATTCTTCGTCTCCAGCCTCTCTGGTTTTTAAACAGAAGTGACTGAAGAGCTCAGAATTCAAACACTTTCCAGTCAACAACACAGCTGAAACTGATACATTTATCAGGAAGTTTACAGCTTCAGCAAAGCTGACATTAGGAGGGACTTATTTAACCCTTTCTCTTCGCAAGCTAACTGCAAATCAGCATAAGCTGAAAGCTTGTTGGGTATTTGGACAAAAGTTGGTGACATTTCTCAATATAATTAATACTAGCCCTTCACCAATCCAGCTGCTCTTGGCTGACAAGGCTGGGTGCTCCCCGTTCCTTTAATCAAGCCATTCATGTTAGCCACCTCAGAATGGATTTAAGAACATAACCTTTGGCTCCCGGTTCAGAAAATCCTGGTCATGATATTGTTTCTATTTCCTGAACCCATGTCTCTCAAGTCACAAAAGGCTTTCAAAGTTGGCTGCATAAACATTTACAATGGAAAAACTTATGCAAATGCGTATTAGTAGACATTCTTACAGCACCTTCCCTTTCTATAATCCCCACCATCACTTGGTAAAATATTTTGTGTACATACTGGTTACAAGGCAAATCAAAGGGGTCATACTAAAAATACTCAATGGAAGCAACAGTCTATTCTAGTACAGTGTTCCCCAACTCACAACTTGGGCCCTCTGTTCATGTTACATGATTGCTACTCCTTCCTGCTGCTTGTCCTGGCTATCTATCTGCAGCCACCCTTCTTTGCTCCCTCCAGAATGACACAACCCTTCCCCATGTTATTACAAACACCTTAACAGGCAGGCATGGAGGCCCCCTGCTCTCTGAACACCCCATCACCCAGCCACCCGTCCCCAACACCTACGCTCACAGGGCAGTTACCCAGCCCTGCGCTTGCTGCAGATGACTCCTCTGCAGTGGCTGGTGCTGTCACCAGAAGCCTGACCTCAGAGACAAGCAGTTAGACCAGAGTTATAAACAGCAGCACCACCGTTACCATCACAAGAAATAGACTTTCAGAAAGAAACTACACTGAGAAACCTGGTGGTAATTTAACGTGGAGTAAGGATGAATTCCGTTCATCTGATGTGCAATGGCAGCAAAGAGGAGCCTACATGCAGACTCTCGTGGTATTTCCTAAGCAGAGAGAAACTGTCTTAGCTCTCTGCAATGCAAGTAAAATGCCTCATACTTCACACCTACTGACTTCAGTCTCCTCTTATTCCTGCCTCCAGTAATAACACCTGCCCCTCACAAACCCAGGGCAGCAGGTCTTGTTCTGGTTCCTATCCCAAATCTAGAAAAGGGGAGGCACAGACAGGGCCGCCAGCACTTCTCTCCCGAATGAAATATTTACCCTGCGAGCATCACCGCTGTGCCAGGATTGTCATGCACAGCTCCAGGAATTATTTCAAGCCTTTTGCTGAGTGGGATACAGCACTGTACGAGCAGGTGTATCAAACACTGCACAGAGCAAAGAAAGTCCTAGGTGGGTACCAAGCTCAGTACTTGAGTCGTTCAATGTAAATACCTGACCCAAGCTGTTAACAAAGAGGCCAAGAGGTTATTTTCTCTCAGAGCCAGTCTCTTTGATTATTCTCTCCTTTTGAACCAGGGGCAGGAGTAGTGTGAGCAGTATGGTAGTGAAAGAACATTGTTTTGTTCAGCCTGGCCCTGTTCCCAACCCTTCCCTACCCTGTGGCCCAGGCAGGTGAAACCAGCCATGCTCTGGCAGGGGTTTCACCTTCCTAGTGGCCACAGCAACCGTTTCTGCTGGGGAAGTACAGGGATAACACCCTGCACAAGTAGGGACAGAAGTGTTCGCATGAAGCGCGCGTTGGAAAGCTGTACTTACAGCACGCAGAGCGCATATGCTGAAGCAACTGACTCACTGGCCCGCACAAGGAAGCTGCCATCCTTGCCTACTTTGGAGAGCAGGTCTTCGGCTCTGGAGCGAGTGATATTGCCATGGTACCAGCACTGATCCATCGCTGGAGCTGGAGGAGACCTGAATGCCAATGCAGGAGCTGCCAGAGCTGCCTGTGTGTCTGTATGTAACGATCAGGCAGCTTCAGCTCACCAGCTTCCTGTTTCAATAGTACAGAGAGGGAAAGGAAACTCAGCTACAGACAACTTCCTCAACTAGAAACAGCTCAGAGAGCTGAGCGTGACATGTTACTGCAGCCCCCCGCTCTCCTTCTTCGTGCTGCAGCTGAAGCGACTAGCAAGCCCATGTTCCCTGCCTTTCCCTCCCCCTTCGTATCCTGATACTCCGTATCAGAAAGTCCCAGCGGGGAATGTCTTCTACTCCCCTTCCAGTTCAGTGCCCCAGGCTTTGACGGCCTGCCATCCCATGTCTGATCTCTTGCCAGACCCTCTGAGTTTCCACCTTTTTCCTGTCTGTATGTCCTACCCATGACAGGTCTCCATGGGGATTAAATCAACTTCAGATTGATCAGAAACACGCTGCACTTAGCGCTGACTTAGCCTGCTTACTTAGCCTGACTTAGCTGATACTTAGCGCTGACTGCCCCTATTCCTGACCAAAGTTCCCTGTCACCTACTGTGCGATGGATTCAAAGATCGTTCCTACTCTAAATCCCCAAAGATGTGATGGAGCAAAGCCATGTCTGACAAGCTGCATCAGAGTGGGGAGAACTAAAGCTTTCACTTCCCTTCTCTTTGTACATCTGCCCCTCCTCTGTGGCATGCTCAGTGCTGCATCTCCGAGGCGGAGCAATGAGGGGCACGTCTGCAGCAAGCAAGGACACTGCCAGGGGTGCTGCCTTTATGGCAGATTTGGTTACCCTGTACCTCCAACCGCTCTGCTTTTGCAGGCAGCACTTCTGCACATCCACATTTGATCTATAGCTAAAAGCAGCAGCTGAGCTGGGACTACTGTCCGGCACTCAGAGTACAGAGGGGAGTTCCCAGGAGAGGCACAGACAGTGCTGGGCCTATGCAACCCTCACCTCCCAGAGTGCTGGACCACAGGAGCTGGATCATGTGCACAGTGCTGCCCAAGTGCACAGCATGGCAGGGGTGAGCAGCTTATCACCAAACTGGGAGAGACCAGAATCTGTAGGTATCAAGAGAGTGAAGCAGTCCAGCCCAGCATTGGTTATCTCGACATCTGCTCTGCATTGTCCAGCTTAATCTCTGCCACTGAGATTCAGCTGTGGGCACTGCAATTCAAAACTGTGCAGCCAGCATAGGACCCTGCTAAAATGGCAGAACTGCAATGCACAGGGCTTCCTGTCCATGCTGAGTAAGCACTGTCTCCAGACCAAAATTAGCTTAGCTGGACCTGCCCTTCAGCTGCACACAGATCCATACGGTGCCTTAGGAGCCGGACTCCCATGGATTCAGGTGCCTAAACAGAGTCAGATGCTGAATGCCATGAAGTGGCTTTGCCTGGACAGCAGCTGTAAGCTCTTGTAAGCTACAGAGTGGTTACAAATCCTATTCTCTTCACCAAGAAGAGTGCTGCATATGGCAAAGGGATTGTGCAGCTCCTTTGACAGTCCTGCTTGGCCATAATGTGCTGCTAGCCTCACCTGTACCAACTCTGGCATTTCTGATACTTAAGGGTAGCTTCTCTGGAGCACAGCTGCAGCAGGAAGCAGAACAGCTCTGAATGTTAAACCACTGCTTGACCTCGCAGTGTTTTCCATGCAACAGACCCATATGGGGATACAAAGTGGACAGAGCTGCTAAACAACATGAGTTTTGCTGAAATGAAACTGACAGCTTCTGATGTACTGCAAGTTAACATAAGGTAATGGAGAAGTACAAGCCCTATTCAGACATTTGAGACTGATCAGCTGAATACTCAGCTACTATCCATCCCACCACCAGCTTACCACCAGTTTTTAGCAAGCTGGTGCTATTTCCTTCACATGTGTGAATCCCTGTCCAGCCACACACACCTCCTTGAGTGGATGGGATCCAAACACATGTGATGGTTGTGGCAATAAGATGTGCAGGCTGGTTTCTGTATTTCTTGGTCTTAAAAAAAAAGGACAGTACAGCTCCAGCTGCCCAAAAGGTGAATCCCAATCTTCTAACATAAACATGCAATCCCTAATGGCTCATTTGCAACACTGTCTGAAGGGGAAAATGCATCTGCTTTATTTCTTATGGCTCTGGCATGTGTATTATGCAGTGCTGGAGAAAGACTGATCCGTGCATGGTCAGCAAACAAGTTAGTACATGTCCTCAACTACCTGGTTCCCAAAGGACAGCGGCAACTTCTGTCCCACGCGCAGACAAGAGGCTGTTCTGCAGGAGATAAGCATTCTTCTTCTTTCCATTCATGCCTGTGTCAGAGGAGGCTAGTGAGTGGATCTGAGGAAGGAGAGATTAGAGAAGCTATATAGAGTAGAGCTAAGTGTTTATTATAGAGGAGTGCAGTGTTCAGCCTGCACCAGTAATATGCCAGGTGAAACTATATGAGTAGCCAGCACAGCCCTACCATTTCCACAAGGAACAGGATGTGCTTCAAATAGACCACAGTCATCCCACAGCTTGGACAAAGCACCATGTAAGAGCTACACTTGTAAAACAAAAAAGTAACAGGTACATCAGTCAGACAAATCCAACCCAACTCAACAGAATCTTTTAGATAACTGCACCAGCAGCAGTATTTCCTTTAAACTTACTTGAGAGAATGAGGCCGGAGACAAAGAACTGCGACACATTTTGATGTTGGATAATCAAAAATTGCATCTCTGGCAGTCTATGGACAAAGCAAACATTATTCCCCCCCTCAGGGTATTATTCCAGGCTGTCTCTCAGACGTTGCAATAAATGCTTTATCTGAATTGGGTTTGCTACAGATGCCCAGGTAGTATTGTACCAGCTGGCTGCAAACTCACCAGCCTGCCCATAATCAGTGGGTAAATACTGTCTGTAGCATCATTAAAGATGCAGAGTGGCTACCCAACCACCCGCCATGTACCCAGCCTGGGCACTGCAGACTTCGTCAGATGAAAAGTTCTCAAATACATATTTTCATGTCATGAAACAAAAGGATTTCATAGTATGCCAGACAAGGGAAGTTAAGTCTACAGGACAGCAGTCAGCTTTGATGAAGTCTAAATACAACATTTCCTCATTAGCCAACAGGATATTAGCCACAAAGGTGCACTTATACTCTGGCCTGTATCTAAAGAGCACGTCAGTAATACCCACAAAGTACTGGCTAGCTGAGCCACTGTGTACTACTCCAACCCAGTATGTTACTGTCCTGCTGCTTGAGAAAGGCTTGGCAAATTACAGGCGCAGTGTGAAGGCCATGAGGTCTCTTCACTCCCTCGGTACCTGCAGTCTCCAGGTGCCTGAAACAAAGCTAGATGAGAAAAATCAGAGCCCCTTCTCCCACTGTCATTGACAGCTATCAGCAATAAAAGGCAAGAGTGGAGTCACAGATCGAGCAGAGACTCACAGATACGAGCAGTGAGAGTGCTAAGGATCCTATTGGACCTGCTAGCATTCCCCAAAGGGGACATGTTCTGAGAGTTCTCTGGAAAACAGGTATTTTTCTACACCAATACAGCAAACAAACGTATTTTCTTTGGAGCCATTCTACATGTGCACACACACAAACACAGCACACAGCAAACAAGCACAGTCTGGTTCATAAAGCAGGATCTTGTCCAGAGGCATGGGTAAAGCTTTCCTCACTCCATCTGCTCTGACGTGTCTCTCTTGGTACCCATTCATTTCTGGTCACTCCCCTTGTCTACTCAGTGCATAATGCCTCCTTTCAAATAACACCACAGCCACAGAATCGCCTCTCTCACCACAACTGGGGCTGTGTCCTTCAGACACCTGCTGAAAATCTGTGTTGGAAAGCCTTCAAGCTTCAGCACTTTTGTGCTGCTCTGGGCTTGGTCAGGTCCCCATCCTCTGGCACCAGAGACACTCAAATTGCCTTTCCAATTTGCTGGAAGTGGGGCAATGCTACTTGTTTGTCACAATGCCCCACATGCCAATAATACTCTGTAATAACAGCAACTATGCTTGCAAGACATGGGGTTGCCAGGGATAAGAGCAGTTGCTGTGTGGATCATAGTGTTTGTGTTCAAAAGACCAGCAAGTATTTCCCCTCCTGATTACAAATTGGGAGCTCCCTCTGCAGCCCTGTCCTGATCCTGCAGTTCTGATACAGGCAAAATGCCATTTCTTCCACTTGCCCTGTCCCCAAACATGGCAGGGTCCCAAACCGCAGCCTCGTGTCCTACATAGGTCCTACTGTCACTGCCCAGGAAGAGGGAGCAGCTGGAGCACAAGTTTTTTTACATGAGAAACCAGCAGTGTAAGTGCAGTGTAAGCAAAAGGGCAAATAAGGAAGACCATACTGCATGGGAAGTAAGGAGAAGGCTAAGAAAGACAGAAGTCCCTGGGGAATAATTCACCAAGGCAACCCAAATCCAGTGCAGAAGTGAGCAAGGAACATCCCTATCACAAGGCATCCCATGGCCTTGCTGAAATGAAGACAGCAAGCCCTGAAATCTAGAGTTGCCAGCAAGTCCTGCACTGACTGCAAGATGCACCGCACCTAACAAAGCACTTTTCTGAAGAACATAACTGCAGCCATAGAGGAGTCAGACCAGGGTCCTCTCTAGCACTTCCTCCACAGCTTTCTGAATTCATCTTACATAAAATCACTGCCATCTGTTCCCACATAGGCCCTATGTTGTCCCTAATCAAGTCTGTCAGAGGCCTCAAGGCGAGAGAGGCCCTATACAAAGGTCATGCTTGTTTTGAGCACGTGATGCTTAAGATAGCAGCCAAAGGGGAAGGCAAGAAGCTAGAACAGGCAACATAAAACAAAACCAAACACATATTCAGTTTTACTATGTTTAATAGATTTTGTAATCTACAGACGCCACAAGCCAAAGCCAAAATAAGGGTGAAGGAGGAGGAGAAAAAGCCTTTTGCTGAAAGATGACAAGTAACAGTGAAGGAATTATCAGCAAAGGTGGTTTTCAGAGGGTTGATGATGGAAAGGCTTAAGCCTCAGCACTCTGATGGAAAGGCTTGCTTCAAAGTGAACATTACAAAGATTATTTCTTCACATTGCTGGTGAGTCCCATATTCAAAGAGGCAGGAGAACAAGGGTGAGCCATCTGGCCCAACCCCCATGTATTGCAGATCCGAATAAGCACACAGGCCCTTGAAAAGGATGCTTGGTTTTGTCCAGTGTGCTGGATTTAAAGGGCTTTTGTTGAGGTAAACTCCCAAATCTCTTCGACCCTTTGGGTCTGTAGGATGAGCGTAGAGCAGCCAACTGTCTTGGCATCTGGCATCAGGGGGAGGTGGGAAGGCAGTTACACTTCCGTGACAACCAGAAGGAGGTTCTACCAGCATTTCAACCCGCTGGCCTCCCTCAAAGTCCACCCCGTGGTTGTAGCTGACAGCCTGGATTCTGGCTCCCCTGCTGCTCCTTGCATTGCAGTAGAGGACCTTCCTGCCACAGGTATGCACCTCTGCGACCTGGCACTCCACTGCACTCTCCTCCCCAACAAAGTTCCCCATCTCCCATGTTGTCCCGTGATCAGAGCTGATGAAGCAGAAGGCATGAGGGGTGGGGTGTTGCTTAGGATGCAAGATACGATAGGCATAGGCAGGAATCACGAGGCTTCGGGCCTTGTTGAGCAATTGTAATCCATGACCTGGCCCCACTGCAAAAGTGGCCCAGTTCTTGTACTCAGTGCTAATGGTACTGTTGGTGACATCCTGGGCAGCACTCCAGGTATGCCCTTGGTCCATGCTAGTGACATAGCAGAGACGTACCAGGTTGATCTTTGTCCTGAGCTGATGCTGCTCAGAGATCTTTCCTGGGACAGCTATGAAGAACAGGATCAGTTTCCTTGAGACCTCATCGTAAACAGGACAGGGGTTCATAGATCTGTGGTCTTTCAGCTGCGCGCTGACAATAGTCTCCATGCTACTCCACTGCCAGGCGCCGTGTGAAGGGAGACAAGAATGAAACACACCATTACAAACAGGTTCACATTTCAGTGTAAAGATGCCTGGATAAAAGTTACAGAAGAGCACGAAGAGAACAGAAGGGAAGTTAGTGGATAAAGCAAGAAATGGGAAAACAGTACACTGGCACTGCCAGACATAAGTGAAAATCATTTGGGTGACACAATGCATGTGCACCTCACCAAACAGGTGGGTTATGTCTTTTTTCATTATTACTGAGAAGCTGAAATCTCATTGCAGCTCATGTCTGACACACACAGACATGCCCAGTGGTCAAAGTGTACAGACACTGTGCTGTCAGTGTTTCTTAGGAAGTCAGCTAGGTCACTGCGTCCTTTTCAAGTATCCTGGGTGCTGAGAAATTCCTTTCCATTCAGATTCCTTTTCCTCCATTTGTGTGAATGAGGATTCCAGCCCACACTGAGGCACCTCACTAGAGCAGACTGTATGGCTTTACACACTCTGGTGTGGAAACTTGGACCCTGAGTCGTCCGACACAGAAAATAGGTCGCAGGGCAGGTATAACAGCCCTCCAAGCCATGTCTGTCTTTAAATGAATAGTACATAACGCAATCACATTTCTGACACTAACATTGCAATTAGGAAATTATTCCTACATCATGTTATTGGCTTAGTAAAAGCAGGATTATTTTCCAGTAAGCTTATATTAATTGGCTTTTCTGACTTGCTCATTGCCCTTTTTGGTTGTGTCTTGTCTTTGCCTATTCCACCAGTACTAACTTTTTGGGAATATTTATTACTTCCGTTTTAGGAAATTCTAGGATGTGAACACAAATTACTGAGTTTAAAACCAACTGAGCCCTACCTAACTGAATTACACGGGGTTACACAAAATGTTACCTGAATGGCATGACACTGCAGATGCACTCAGAAGCTGCTTCTGCTAAGCAGATCCCAGCTCTTAAGAGAGTTTATAGTCTATGACAACCAGTCACCAACAGAGGATTGGAACAGGAAAATTCAATGACTTTTTTTTTCCTCAAGACATTAATGCATTTGCAAATGCAAAAAAAAAAATAATTATAAATACAGTATCCACCACCCCCAGTCACCCAGGAAGATAACTGTTAATAATAACTAGTTGATTAATAAGGTAGCCAATTCACTGGCACAGACAAACCAGACACTTTTGCATGGGGTGATTAGCTGTTCTGAATTGGTTTTTAAACCAGAAATCAGTCCAAAGAAAATTAATTAAATAATAATAAAAAAAGCTAATTCACTCCTCCCCATCCCTGTGGCATTCTCCATTTCCGCCTCTCCTCCACATCTTTGCTGTTGCAACAGGACTTTTGTCCCATCTCTCTATCTGCTTCCCCAGCTCTGCAATGGTGGGTCAAACCCCAGCAGTTATAATCACACAGAATCACAGAATGGTTTGAGTTGGAAGGAACCTTGAAGGTCATCTGGTCCCACCCCCTCTGCTATGGGCAGGGACACCTTCCACTAGACCAGGTTGCTCAAAGTCCCGTCCAACCTGGCCTCGAACACTGCCAGGGATGGGGCTTCTCTGGGCAGCCTGTTCCAGTGTTTTACAACCCTCACAATAACTAACTTCTTCCTTATATCTAATCTAAATAATGACACTTGCATTACTTACAGGCAGATTTGTCTCATGTAATTGAGGAGAAGGAAAAGCAGTCCTCTCCCACAGTGAGAGGGCAGGCATTCAACTCATGCAGGAACAAGTGAGCAGTACAGGTGGGCAGCTTCCCCCCTTTCCTCCCTACACTGGTACCTGCACATGGTGTGTGGTTGGGTCATACGTGCCCCTGCGCATTGCTATTAGCTTGGCATGTTCATCCACCACATCCTCCCGTTCCTCAGCGAACGCCAGGATGATGCTGAACCGTGGCAGGTAGAGCAGGGCTGGAATTCGATAGCTCCAGCTACCATTCCGGAACAACGTCTCTTGCTTCAAGACAGGAAGCGAAGCCATCATGCTAGGGGGAAGAAGAGAAAACACAATGCATTTGACCTGCACTTAACACAGCAAGACAGGACAGATTTTACTGCTTTTTGCCTTCCCTGCTCAGTGGGACCTGTCCTGCATTGAAACATAACTTCTGCTTTCAGCTTTGTCTTTTTATTGTGCTTTTGCAAAGAGAACCCACATGTTGCATACTGGCAACACAGACCAATCTTACCCCAGAAGCAGCCTGGTTGATCTTACTGGAGTGATGCAAGTACAGTTAATGTACTTGCATCTGTTAATGAAAAGCTGCCTGTGGTTTGTTGTTTCTTTTAAATTAAATCCAGGGGCTGGGATTTTTGTGGATTTGCTTTGCAATTCAGCAAACTGTTGATAATAAAACATTATAGTATTTTCCCTCAGAAGACCATTACTGTCTTTGTTGATGGCGTTTCCAAAACCCAGCACAGAACTTCTGCTTTACCAAACAGGAGCTTAAAAGCCCATCTAAATGACACACTAAGGAAATCCCTGGCCTCAGCTGTGCCCCTATTTGAGGATAGTGAGCACTAAGCACGAAAAAAGAAAGAGAACATTCTTTCCCCTATAAGATTAAAGAATCGTCTGAATGGTGTTCCATTCCTTGTCATCTGTACAGCGAATTAAAAGCAACATGAGGGAGGAAGATAAACATGAGGAAGCATTTAGGGAAGCTACCTCTATGTAAGTGGTCTGTGCTGTACCCCCACATAGCCTGTCCTCCTCAGACCTGCTCAGCCCTCTATCCTCTTGCACCAAGCCTCTCCTACCCTGGTAGAACCCCACTATCTCAGGGGAATAATGTCTGAGCAGCAGGGGGAAAGATCTCTGACACGACAGAGCAGAAGCTGAAGGCCTGAATATCCTCTGCTCAGCACGGATAGGGGAAAAAAATATTAGATCTCCTGACGCATTGAGTGGGTAGGATGGCAGGGAGAAGATGACAATACACTATGAGTAAGAAATTCAAATGCCTCCTACATCAGCTGAGGCAAGACTTGCTGCGCTCTTTCTTGAGGATTCTTGTGTTTCCCTAAATCTTGGAAAGCTCTATAGTGGCTATTGGCCAGGTATCAGATACTTATGTTTTTGAATGCTGTCTTGATAATCCAGGACCAGATGGAGGCAACCTGACAACTGCTTATGCAGCTGCAGAGTGCATGTATCTACCTGGAGAATAGTTTGCGCTCTTCCATCTTAAAAGAGAAAAGATTGTATTAGCGAGCATAGCTAACACAGACTTGGTTAACAATTTGTTTGGTGGTTTTATGCGTGTTTGTTTTGGGGTTTTTTGCATTGCTGACTACTGAGGACAGCACAGATAAGCTGAATTAATCCTCCTCAGACAGGACCATCACATTATGCTCTATCCAGATCCACAGGTAGGCAGCGAGTATTCAAACATCCTTCGTCTTTGCCTTCCAGATGCTATAAATATCAGTGAGATTTTTCAGCTCGCAGCACTAATCAAGAGGATTTGAACTGCATTGTCTTAGCTAAAGGCAGGTGTACAGGAGACAAAGGAGATGTAGGAAAAGCCACAGGAGACAGAAATCTATCTCCGAAGAGTAGCTGTTTTCTCCTTACTGTTGCTGATGAAATGGCAGTCTGAGAAAAGGCAGCAGCACCATGACTATACAGAAACGTTACCAGAATTTGATCACAGCTATCCATGCAGCAACATGAAGAAAATAGGAAGACCCTCCTAGAACAAATAATTGTGCTGTTCAGTACTTACCAGCATGGATCTGGCTATTTGTACAGACCACAGTCATGGCTGTGTTCTCATGGCTCCTGAAACAGAAACGCACTAGAGTGCTTCCAGGCTATTTAAAGGGAGATTATTTAAAGGGAGATTAGTCAGCCTGCCTAGTGCAGCACAGGTTCCCTGGCATTCCTGCTCATGATGCCATTCCCATACTGCAATCCTGCTTCAGGGCAGGGCAAGGGGAGAGAAAAAGAAAGGAAAACAAAAACAAGGGGTGAATGGAGATCTAGGCTGCCACACAAAGTCCCCAATGCAAAGACAAGAAACCAGTGCCATGGGAGGCTGTGCTGCAGTGTACTGCACCCAAGTCCCTCCCGTACAAGCCTGTCATCTGTGGACATCTCTGCCCATGCTCTTAGTCCACTGAGCTCTGTGAGATGCTCAGTGTGGGTGTTGCAACACTTCTCTTCCTCATATTGCCAAATGGGGTTTGAGGGAAGGTGGGATGTTAAAAGGCTGGGAATAACTGCCATAGGAACAAGCCTGAGGGTCCTGGACACAGCACCTGCAACTGTAATTGAGGAAAATACTAAAATCAAGGGACTTCCATCTATTTGAAGACTGAACAGGGGGATATGTGTTGATTATGTGTGTATACACATACTGTGTGTGTACGCATATTTGAATATATACTCCCTACTCACAATGTGGATATTATGTCTGTATGCATATATATACACATGCACACTGTACCCATCTGCAGAAAAACACTTCCATACTTTTGAAACACCCTTCAAGTCAGTATTCAGCTGCTTCTTCCTGCTCCCTTGTGGATCCTCAAGCAGAGATCGAGTCACAACAGTTTGAGTTTCACACAGAATCAAAAATGCAGAATCTTTAAATAAGCTTGAAGTTCTTAATATACTTACTTAAAAATAAATAGCACTGCTTTAGTTACTTCTCTGGCCAACTGAAAGGAATCCATGTTTCTCTTGACCTCTACCCATTTTCAAAGCCAAAACCACTAGCTACACCCTCCTGAATAAAAGAGAAGTAAGATTAGCAAATCATCTACAGGACAGCCACATGAAGAGTGTTCAAAAGCTCATACTCTAGCACTGCAGGAATTCATATCATATACACCAGTTCCTCTGAGGTTTGACTGCCAAGGGATGCATGTGTTCATGATGCTACTTTGCTCCTAAACCCTACTGAAATAGCAGTGGGTGGCCTGCAAGGAAGAAGGTAGCAGCATTGCAGCCAGCATGATCTAAGGACGTCGGCAAGGTAAAGTTTGTAGACCACAGCGACATATTCTGAAAGACCAAGAGGTTTTACTGGAAAACCCCACAAACTTCTGGGAACACAAAGTCCTGAAATACAAGCAGAAGACTGGAGAGCAGCACACAAACCTCTCAGACCAGTATCAGCTCAGTCACCTTGGAGTTAGCTGTGCTTTTGTGTAAGGTAAAAGGGTGAGAAAAGGGAAGCAGAGTTGATGTGTAACTTTTCCCTAGGAGAAAAAGAAGTAACTGGTAACCTCTTTCCAGATGACAGAGATGCTAGTGAGGGAAAGGGAAGTTTATAAGGTAACCACTGAGCCAGTGTCCCCTTCCGCACTTTGGTATTCACTGGAGTTTTGCATTTGTTTGCCAGGCTTATTCCTGTGAAGTGTCCTGTTCAGGGAGACTGACCTCTCCCTGCAGTTCCCCTCCAAGGCACCAGGGAAGCTCCTGCGCTGAGATCCAGTACCTCACCCCCCGCGGAGCTGCGCGAACACGAGGAAGGACAGGCGCCGTGGAAACGCATGAGAGAAGAGGGGAGTTAAATTGGAGGAAACCATTACTCATAGTTTGCAAGTTATACGGCTGTAATGATTTCCAAAGCAGAGACTGTCTCCAGCAACCCAGAATCCTCAAAAACAATAACAGCTGTCAACAAATGGGTCTGTGATGGATCTGATGCCTGGAAGGAGCCCAAGCTGCATAAAGGATAGGTGCTGGCAGACACCAGGAGAAGGTACTTGTTCCTTCCACTTCTGTCCTTCAGGGAAGCTCACACGGACTTGTCTCAAGAGCAGGATGAGCCCTTGCATGTTTATTTGCCCTCCAAAAAAAAAAAAAAGTGACTAAAAAGGATAATATTTCCCCTTGCCTCAGCCTTTAACATGTTCAGACGAGGGCTGAAATGACAGTATGTCTTTAAAAACGAACAAAAACCCAGCAGAAATGAGGTAGTATGCTGAACTCTATCCCTTGGTCCCCATCAGAGTGCTCTGTGCAGGAGGCAGCTTGTTCCTGAAAGAATTCAGATAGATCCCAAAAGAACAAACCAATCCGTTCAGGGAGCTTTTGAAGGGAAAACACAAACAAAAAGCCCAATGGAGTCAAGTGAAAAACTCAACTAAAATCCTGCTTTTCAAGGCAAGCACAAGAATCCAGGTCCAGCAGTTCTCTACTCAACATCGGACCGGATCCTTTCCAAAGTTATAAAAGTCAACTAAGTGCTATGCTGAAATACATTTCTTGTTTCACTGAAAGAAAACAAGAATTTCCATTGGCATATTGCGGGAGGGGGAGAGGCAGGAGTAGCCACATTCCAGTTGTACAGGGCTAAGAAAGAGCAGACCCAATTTTCTTCTAGAGTAGTTGCTACACAGCATGTTCCTGTGTGCTAGCCTTTCCTCCTAGCCAGACAGCATGATTGTGCTTGTTTCTGCCAAAGCCCAGCATCACAGCGCTCCATTTGCATCTTTCTTGTGCCCCTAGAGCAGATCTTACACTAAATCGAGGCTATGGGATTTCTTAACAATTCAGACAGCACACATATTTCTTTAGTCCAATAAATCATCTTCAGTATAAAATCTGAAAGAAGAGTTATCAGTGAGAACAATAAACAAAACATTCAGATTTCAAAACTGAATGAGGCACAAAACTGGAATTACTTTAATCCATCAGCCAATTGGATTAAACTTTTTAACCACACTAGAAACAGAAAGTGTTTCATGTGGTAAAAACTTTGTCCCACACTTACAAGGGGATTTTCAGCCTCCCCATTACACGCTTTCCTAATCAATCAAGTTCTGCTTTTAAAACATGGCTCAGCCCGGCACGACCTCCTATACCTTTAAGTGTAGGTTTTCTTAGCACTAGAGAGGAATTACATGAAGCAGCAGTATTAATGTTAGTGTATGTTTGGTGGAGACATACACAAACTGCACTCCTACTTGAACCTACAAGATGTTGTATTTCCTGTTCTAGTTCCTAGCACTGTCCACTGTTATGAAAAGGTTGTTGGTTTTTTTCCTTAAAGAAGAAAAAAAAAAAAGAAAATAAATACCTCTTTCACTCTGTGTCTCCTGGAAGCCACGTCAAAGGGAAAAAACATGACCCCAACAACAAACCCAAAAAGCACTCCTACTGGATTAGATAAAAAGGAGGCTCACCACACTCCTGCCAACTAGTCTCCAACCTGCAAAATAATTTATATTGGCAGCAATGTCAGCTGCCTTGAATCCAAGGAAAAGCTAGTAGCTGGCATGTATACACAAGCAGACATTTAAATAGCAAACCTGTTTTACATATAAGGGGAGGTTCCATGTGAGCTGGACAAGCACTAGGGAAAGGCTTAAATTAGCATAGTAATTAAGCAGCATACTTCTACCTGCATGGATTGACAGCGCTGTAGAACTGCTGTTGTTTCTAATGGTTATACAGTTTAGCATGCTGTCTTATTTCTTAGTCTTCTCGTTGCCTTGCACTGAGGAGGGGACAGTTCCTGTGGTCCTAGCATACAGACTCCCAGCGTTCCCACTCAGAGTGCTCCTGAGGTCTGGTGAAGTTTGCCACAAAATCCCAGAAAACAGCTACAACCAGCAGGTGACAGTGCTGTGATAATCTGATATATTCTTCTTCTGGCTCCAGGCACCTCCAGTCCATCAGCGTGCTGGTTTTGGATGAAGAAATGGACTAGCACAGGAGTCCCCATACAGTGGTACAGGAATAATGTGCTGGTGCAGGCAGATACAGTCCCAGCAGCATCTGTGGAGGCGTTGACAGGGCCAAACTACTCCAGCATCTGTAGTCAGTGAGCTAATAGGGAGAGTTAGGCATAAGGACAGAGGGGAGAGTATGAGCCTGGGGTCACAGCTGAGGAAGAAGAGGATGGCATCACCCCTTCTCCCAGCTGTGCCCTAGCTTAGAAGTAGCACCTGCAGTGCTGGGAATAGCCAAGCAAATGATTTCAGGACTACCTTGTGATAATGATCTAATGTTGTGCTGCTGCTGACAGATATGACCTTTCCTATCTGCTTCTTCGCTTTCCCCTCTTCTCTACTGTGTTTCCACTGCTGCCATTAATGCTTCTTTTCTTTGAAGTGACCCAAAAAAATAAAAACAACAATCCTGCAAACAGATCTTGCTGGTGATGAAAAAGGAGGAAGAAAAGTCTCCTCATTTGATGGCAGTTGTAGTCCATCTGTGCAAGCCAAATAGGGAGTTGCAGAAGTGTGGATTTACAGCCAATCGACCAAATGATTTAATGCTTCTGTATTACTAATTACCATCTTCCCTCTGTCTTGAGCAACCCTGTATCCCTTCTTGTGGCAGCACTGATGCTCATCTCACCTTGGCAAGCCATCAGAGGATGTCAGCCTGGCAGGAATGAGTCCAGGGGAAAAAAAAAAAGAAGTTTTCTGCTGGGTCATTGTCCTGGGCTGCATCAGCAGGAGTCAAACAAGCAGCATGATCTGGAGCAGGAGCATAAAGCTGTTGATAGGAGGAGCAGGCTCACCTCTGTGACTGGCAGCTAGCCTTTAGATCAAATTAGCTGTATCATAAACCCACGCCCCATGTTTACGAACGTTGCCTAACTAGGTTGGTGTTGCCTTAACTGAGACACACAGGAGAAGCCTGAGGGCATTTGTAGCTCTCTGCTTTACCTAGAAGCAAACAATATTCCATGCGAGGGAAAGTGCTTTCAGAGACCATGACATTGATATCCACCAGATAGTAACTTTTAACAGTAACTCCTGGAGAAAATCCAGAGTCAAGTAAAACAGAAGCAATTGAGGAAGGGAGGCACTAACAGCCTGCTAAGGCGCAGTCTGCCAGAAAGCCAGACATGAACGATTGCTTTGTGGATTTCTTCACCTTTTTTCAGCTCTCAGGCTGACAGCAGTGTTACTCAGGTGCTGTTCTGAGTCACACTTCTGCAGCTAGACAACACATAGATGGTCGTTTGTTCAGCAGAAATCACCTTGCTCAGCTGCACCTTAAAACTGGTTGTCCATCTCTTCTTAGAGTGGGAAGTCCCAGATGTGCCTTGCTGTGGTGGCAATGATTCACTGCTTTACATTGGCAGTGTGCTCATGGCAGAGTGGCCATGCCTCTGGCCACCTCTTATCTCTCCTTGTCATCTTCTCCTCCCCAGCCAAGGCTCCCACCTTCCCCTACAGCCAGCTGGGGTGCACTGCTTTGGCCTGCTCCCCAGGGCAGGAATCAGACATGGCTGTGCAGAAGGTAACGGCCTACAATGGATAAAACTACTCCCACAATGAGGAATGCACTGCTTAGTCATGTTGAGGTTAACCCGGGAGAACCCCAGTGCCTGTGCAGGACAGCCACACAGTCAACATATGGGCACCCTGCAGTGCTTCCCCCGCATGGCCACTGCCAAGCACTGCCAGCACCCAGGCCTGCAGCACTGCTCTTCATACATACCACGGACTTGTATCTGCAAAAAAACCTCCTTTGTATAAAAGTGCTTCTTTCCAAACAACATGTTGTGTGCTGCAACTGTATTACAAGACTATTCCTTGCTAACTATCAAAAATGGATGTCTCAGTGCAGACTTGCTAGGCTTGATCGTCCTTCTTTGCTTTTGGTGTAAATCAAAATCAGTGTCACCAGTGAAGTTTAAAATGGGTATAGGTCTGAGGAGAATCAAGCTCTTCACTTCTATTGTTCCACGCTTACTTCATTGCCCTTAGATCTGATTGTTGTAATGAAAACGTTTTTAAAAAGGTTAAAAAATGCAAATGGGCTGTGTGGGTGCATTAATAAGAGGATATAAAAATAATGCAGAAGATAATATAATGACAGAATACTGAACAATGGAGCATTTGCATGTTGAGGACCATGTTCAGTTGCGGGTGCCACCTCTTAGGAAAGATATAGCAATAGCTGCAAATGAAGGCTAAGTAGAAGAATTCAGAAGCTAATGCTTATAAGCATATGTGAAAAGAAGCCAGTAGGAAACCAGCAGAGGTTACATTTAATGAGTGATACCTAGTCCATTAAAAATAATCAGTGCAAAGTGTTCAAACCTGAATCCATTGATTCCTGACACTATTAGAAAGGCAAGCCCATCTCGGGTAATTCGGCATTTGTGTTGTGCTGTACAGTGCAGCAGCTGCTGTCAGGCAGCTGTAGTTAAAATCAAGAGGTCTTCTGTGGAGCCAGGCCATATGAGAAAGCAATGACGCAGTTCTGCAAATTTTCAGGTAGAACATCACGGGCTGCTTTTCAGACATTAGGGATTCTGTGATGGAATATGGTATAATCTGTGCAGAACACGAATCCTATACACCTGAGGTCTGACTGAAAGTCTGCTCTGTCAGGGGAAAAGAACCAAAACCAAACTGAAACAAGAAAAAGCCAGAATAGCAATAATGCAAATGGTAGTGGCAGAACTCTTTGGGAAAGAGAGTTCATTGGACAAGGAAAATTCCACCTTTTTCTTTTCATTCCAATTCTAGTTAAAGGAATTTAGAGCACATTTAAAACCAGCACTGTATCCTTACCAGCTGTTAAGAGCAACAGGTATGAGGAGCAGGTACTCTGCATTTGTACCATTTCATACTCTATTTACTCCAGTGAAGCTGTTTCTTATTTCCCTCAGAAAGAGTAAGCACAGAAGGGTGCTGCCAGTGTTTCTTTCCCAGTAAGTAATAGCCTTTTACAAATTATTTCCTCTCTTTATGGAAAGAATTGGGCAAAACCAAAGTAATACTCCCTCAACCCAAAGGGCAACAACATCGCCCCACAGTGGACTCATAAGAACTGCTGACACCCCATGGCGAGTCGGGGGTTTGTCACAGGAAAGCTCCCTTACCCTGTGAGAGACCGCATCCATTGAACAGCGTGCCTATGACACACATTACAACATTTTTCCATTTGCTTTCCCGTTTGGAACAGAAAAAAAAACCCCAACAAATTTTATTTTTGTAACTAAACGAATGGCACAACCTATGGGAAGCAAAGGAAGAGATGTGGTGAGATTTACATACAAAAAGGGGATTGTAGAAGCAGGATTTATTTAGCTCTCAAAATAGTGACACTGGGAAGGAGTCACTGGAGCAATTTAATAACTGGAAAATGCAATAAAACTGGAGGCCTTTGCTTCATGTACTCTGCCGTTGCCGGGACGCTCAGATAAGGGAGTCTGAAGCACAAGGTTAGCTAGATTCACCCTGGGGTGAATCTTGCGACAAAGGGGAAGCCAAATTCCATTGTATCTCTCATTCCTGTGTCCTGCTAGCTCACAGACCAGGAGTGCACAGGTCTGATGGTGGCTTTGATTAATCATTATAGGATTATTTGTTGACAGCCCTCTACACCCATTCCAGGCCCCCAGCTGATATAAAGAGACGCTGGCACATGATGACTGACCTCAGATTAACCAAAGCTTTACTGAAGCAACATTTGGCCTTCCATGGAGTGGGCTGGAAGCTGGGCATACAGCTCCATTTTAAAAGGAACAGTATAATGTCGTGACTAATTAAAATATTTTGTTATGAGCAAGGCACTTACTTGGTAAGTTCAGTGAACTTCAGAAATCAAAGGAAAGACTACCGTCAAATTGAGCAGTGATGCTGTTTGTAAGAGTCATTCAAACTGCAGGCTTAAAAATACCAAGTGAGTTATCCAAGGATGAGAGAAAACTTCTCTCCTAAGTATAGTACTGCAGAGGTATCTACAACAATTACAGGCTTATTTCTCTTCCTTTGAAGCACTGGGCCCTAAGCTGCCCACAGAAGAGGGACATTCAAATGATAGCATGCAAGCCCAGTGGAGATAACAGCAAATGTAAGCACAACTTGAGTAAGAAATCATATATTGCAAGGGAGAAAATTGTAACAGGCATTTGGATGAACAGATCCAAAAAGCCTTAAAATAAAACCCGGCTTGCTCTGCTATACCCCCCCAGTGTCCACGTGTGTGAACACACATGAAATTTAAAACTGGCAACCTAAAAATAGTCATAAACATTCAGGTCTTTTCATCTCAAATGGCTGTAAATCATGTAAAGCAAGAGCAGTTTCTCAGCCAGTGGGTCTTTAAAGTGTAAGCAAATACCATTTGCTGTTTCCACTCTTTGAGTTTGCAGATTTGGACCAGAGCTTCACCCAGTTGTTAAAGATTTATATGGGAGGTTTAACAGTGCCCTGTCATCAAGCCTTTGGCACAACCAGTGCAAAGGACATTCAGGGCATATTTGTACTAACTTATCTGGGTAAAGGGAAAGCTGTTCCTTTAAATTATGTTTGCTGTGACTCTGGAAACTGAGCAAACAAAGTCTGAGGGAAACTTCACTCTTAAGCAGAACTGACAAAAGGTACAAGGACTGAAGGACAGAGATCTTCTTTTCGAAGGATATACCCACCTCTGGAGTCAAAACTGAATTGCAAATCTCTAACAACCTGGGGAAGTTTAGTCCAGACTTGTTGGGCGTATGTCATCCCTATGACAAATGAAACTGGTTCAGCCCCAGACTGTCAGGTGAGTAAAATCCTATTCTGGGGGGATGCTGGAAGAGAAAAGGTCTGAGGAAGAAACCTCAGGCCACAAAGGGACAAATTCAGTGCCCAAGAAAGAACCGACTTTGCTCTACAAGTGAAGTCACACTGAAGGAGTCTTGTGCAACCCAGACAGAGCACAGCTGTGACACTGTTGAAATGCTAGCTGACAGAGATGAGAGGCACCATTGGCACAGCTTGACACACATAAAAACCACCGCAGGGAGAAAGCCTAGTCAGAAGGGAGACCCAGCCTGCACAGAACGGGCATTAATGTGACCAACTGAACAGCAAACATCCCACAAACCAACTAACCAGCTTGTGTGTCTTTTTCCAGGGGCAGGACAAGCTGTGATTTTTCCTGGCAAATGGGGTCTTACTTAAAAAAAATACGTAAATAAAGACAGGAAATAGGAAAACCAGCCTGTTTCCCTCCTAACACCCGGCTGACCATTCCCCTTAGCTGATCTTTCCTTTCACTCTCAGGAGACCAGTTGCTGTGTATCCAGTGTAGCTGTGAACTCTGTGATACTCAGCAATTCTGTGTATTTTTAAATGCACAAAGTAAACAGGGACTAAAATTCCCTAAGAACGTGCTAGCTCTTGAGAGATGAGACTATCGGCAGATCCAACTGTTGTAGTGGAGCTGCCACTTCCAGATCTAGTTGAAAGTTGGAAATTGCACTAAAATAGTGGAAAAAAAGGAAAATGTTTCACTGAACCTGCACAAAGGACTAATTGGCTGACATTAATTTTAAGAGAGGGACAGAAACTTTATTCAGGTCTGATTTTCTCCAGACTCAAATTGGGAGTGATAAATCAAATCTACTTTAAGACCAACTGTCAACACAGGAGTATGTGTGAACCACTAGGGTAATTGCCAGATAAGAAGAGCCCTGAGACAAAGAACCCATTGTCCCACACTGCTATAATTTGGAGAGGACATTTGCACGACAATGCAAAATGCTTTAGCTATATAATTACTGTCATCTGTCCCTGAGTATGTGGCCAGTGCCTGAGGTTTTCACTCCAATTCTCCTTTTGGAAGTAGCTTGTTTTATGATTTTCATAGGCAATCATCCTCTTTCCCACAATAACCCTTGGAGGCAATTCTTCATGTTTCCAAACAGCACACCGTGGGATCAGCCCCATGAGATCTAAAGTAAGAAAAACTGACAAGATTCAGTAAAACCTAGAACCATCTACAAATTTCATCTCTTCCCTACCTTGTTTCCTAGCCAAAATTATCTTTGAAACAGATGTCTATGAAGAAAAGCCCCAACAGGTCTAGCAGGTTACTCAATCTTCAAAACCTGGAAAGTTTGTTTTTGTTCCAAAAGGGAGCAATTCCTGAAATAAGGACCCCTTCCTAGGGGGGAAAGAGCAACAGAGACACTGAGGAACTAGAAATCTAGACAATATGCCACATGGATGCAGAAATGTAGGAAATATCAAATGTAAAAATTACCAGAAAAAAAGAGAATATCCAAACTGGTCAATTTTTTCTTTAATTGCAGTACTGGCCAGAGCTCTTTTGAACCTGTCAGGCTATCTCATGTTGTGCTTTTGTACTTACACTGAGTTCCTGCTCAAGTAACTCAGAAGAAAAAAGACTATGGAAGAAATACAGTATTCATAAACAGTATATCGCTCCCATTCCAGAGTTGGGGAGCTAAGACACAGGAAAAGCTCAAGATTGCCCAGGGAACTGCGGCAGAGCTGAGAAATGACATCTGGTCTCATAGGACCCAATTCAGTACCACAGCTGTCGAACCACTACTCTTCCTCTTCCTGTGCTTAAAAGAAGAGGAGGGTAACAACTGCTCTTAGAAGGGAAGGTTTGAAAGGGAAAGGTTTGCCAGTCTTTAACAGCATTTGGTGAGCTACAGAACTATGGTTGATGAGACCATGTCAGTTGTGTGACCAAAAATCAGAGACTTAATGAGGATGCACAGCCAGAGAACACTACACGTGTTCCTGTTTCTCTACAGTGCAATGCTGTAGCTGGCAAACTAGAGGCAAGGAGGAGTGGCTTCTGGATGGGATTTCCTAAACCCTGAGCTGCTACCCCAGTACTAGGACAGAAGAGACTGTTCTGCATTGGGAGCTGCAGTTCTTCAAGCTCCCCTTTCTGCCAGAGTCCTCTCCCGGGGCTAAAAAGAGCCCCTTTGGAGGGGAAGGTAGCATGACTGATGCTGTTTGCTGTGCAGTTTCCAGAGTTGTCTATCAAGTATTTTTCCCAAGTTACTAAAGACACATGCAATCAGAGTAAGAGGCTGTAAGAATAGTATCAACTTATGTCAGGTTTGAAATTAGCTGAAATTAGCTTGATGCAGTTGACAAGGATAGCCTGACACAGCAACGCTCCAAGCCTGCCTGACATTTCAAACCAGTTTAACAGGATTCTGACATCTTACTGACTTATGGCTCCTTTGCAGCTAGAAATTTGCAAGCAGATTCACTAAACAGGCACTCCTTGGACCCTCCACCCAATAACCACTGAGGGAGACAAAACTGAGAGCTCTACTATTCCTTGATCAACAAAATCAGCCACCTTCTTTCCCTGCTTCTGTATGGAAGCTTTCAAATAAACCCCCCCTTTGAGTTCTTACCTCTCTGCAGTTCAAATAACCACCCAAGCTCATTTCTTCCATAACAAGTGTCTCATAGGCAACCAGCAAAACTAGAAATAGAAGTGGATGTCATTATATTTTTCCCTTCAAGGAGCAGCACAGGTGGTGTCTGCCCTAGGGACACTGAGCCTGTCTGCTTGTTCATCAGTCTGTTTTGAAGAGCTTCAACCAGGACATCTGCTAACCTCCTCTTCTAAGTGTCCTGGCATTACTGAACCTCTCTGCTTTCAGCAAGGAGTTATGCTCAGGACATTATTGTTAATACTGTATACTTGAATAATTATTGCATCACAAACTTAACTTTCTATACCAGAATCCTTTAATTTTTTAAGTGTAAGCTTTATGTTGCATATTCTTCCCATGACTAAAAGGCTTCACATGGTCCATACAGAACAGAACAAACAAAAAGGAACAAGGACTCACAACCCCCATGTGCAACCCTGTAGAAAACAGGAAGTATCACCAGGCAGACTGCATGTTGTATGCTTTGAGGCTATGTCCTGTGATTTGTACCTAGCCCTGAGCTGATAGTTGTGTACTCCCCTCTATCCTAGGAGATGCAGTGATTTGGTTTTCAATTATTCATTTACCTTCCAGGGAAAAGCCAGCAAAACCTCATGAGTTTTAGACCATAGCTACTTAGCAACAATTTCACTAGTAATCTTCTAAGTATCAATAAGGAATGGGATGTCATCAGGGACAATGTGTCATAATCAGCAGGAAAAAGGAGAAGAGGCTTCCTTTAGAGACAGGTGTTCTTGGTAGTAGAGAGAAATATGTCAGTGGTGTCAAAGCAACAGGATGCACTTTATGCATTTTCCTTCTCAGGATTGTCTCAAGCAAGGATGTACTTTTGTCATTGCATGTGTACTAATTTAAGGAAAGGAATAAAAATAAGGTCAGGTTTGTGTTTAATTAGTTTTAAGAGCTTATAATGAAAACCAGAAGGGCTTGTAGATTTCCTCTTTAATTAGGTTAACTCCCCCTACACAGCTGGAGAGCATGTATGTTTATAAATGCATATATATGTATACCTACACACATATACAGAATAGCTCCAGAGGGGGAATTCTTTAACATCTTAGCTATAGCCCATAGCTGTGTCTGCTACATGAGGCCCAGGGGATGAAGAATGGAATGCAATGGGATAGGGCTGGACCACACTGAGATGCATGGATTGAGCAGAGATGACAATTATTAGTGGCATACAAGAAAGCACATATTTCTAATAATTATTTTTGAATTGCAAATAATTAGTAAAAGTCAGAAAGATAAATCATGCTGGCAGCAGAAAAACATGCCGTTAGTGTCAATAATTAACTATCTATTGATATATATTTGTTAATTAACACAAAATAGCTGTTATAAATAGTCCCATCTTTCATGCAGAGGAAGTTGTGTGAAGGCATGTATGCTTTTCTGTCACAAGTAAGTACCCATGTGTAGGACACACTCATTCTGTGCCTGTATTTACACATGTATGCTTACCTCTACCTGTAGAAGGGCCCACAATGACAGACTTAATTCTGGAAAAATGTTCAGATCTAGTAAGGCCATTTGAGTCATTTTGAGCCATTTTAAATGTACTGATTTCTCTCTCCAAGCCCTGTTCTGTTGGTCTCATGGTGCCTACAGCACATGGCTTTGCAGGCTATATTAAACCAATCCAATGTATTTATTTTTAGTCTCTGAAGTGTTTCTAAAATAGGTCCTATGTAACGTATGTGCAAGACTTAAAGGTCTTATTGTCACAAGCATGTAATGAACTGCATCATTCTCTCTTGATTTTGCTTGCTATAAATAAGGTACCTTCACTAAATCATGGCAATAGAACTATTCTGTTGCCTTTCTCACCTGAAAGGCTACTACAAAATAGGAGTGGCTGTAGTTTGGTTCTGTTAGGACTGGTGATAGAATCCAATCTTATTTACAAAATAAACACAAAATGTTTGTTTTCTGGAAACATGCGGGGTCAAACAGTATGATATTCTTTCAGATAGCATCCCCCAAAATATTGTCTACTTTTTTCTGGCTTCTGCTGTGAACCTCTTTGGTCTGTCTCTCACTTTCTAGGCAGTCTGCTCTCATGCTCCGCCCGTTTTTCTCCACCCCTGAGCTTTAATCAAATAATAGCTTTGCCTTGCACCTAAATAGTTCAAATACCTTTGTGAAATGTCATGTACCTTGCTCTGAGCAAGGACATGTGCTTAACTGTCTCTTGCCACCACCTGAAGGAAAGGGTCAGGTCTTATAACACCTCCAAGAAGTGTTATCCAACCAGTAACAATGAAAACATAAATATATGAATGGTCAGGCAGCTCAGGCCCTTAGGCTGAGGCAGTACCGTGTGCAGCTGCCTGTGCATCCTTCTGCTGGAAGTTAGTCCCCCTGTAGCAGGGGTGGCTCAACAGGACACGTGAGAGTGCCTCACTTACACTGGCTTAAAGTCTGTGCATTAGCTTAAACCACTGAAGAGGCTAAATGAATTCATAGCTACATCTGCTGAGAGCTAAATCTGCCAGAGCCTAGGGCTGAGTCTGTGGGTGTTACTATTCCCCTGAGTCAGACAGAAATATCTCCTGATGCAAATGCAGGCCTGAGCCTATGTGGAGCCCCAGTGCCTTCGGCAGGGCCCACCGGTGTGTGGCACTCTTAAGGGATTGGCACCCACATGAGCAGGAATGGCAGCAGATGAGTAAGTCCTGCTGCTGGATTTTGGACTGTGCCCCATCCCAACAGAGCTGTTTTTGCCTCATTGTGATGAGGAATGAAATAGTTTAGAGATGACATTCCACTCCACTTAAAACTGGGGAAGAGAGAAAGAAAATCAATGCCTAATACGTGAGCAGGGATGAAATGGGGAACTGATGGCAGTGGGAGGCAGAGGTTTGGTTTCAGTTTGCACAAGACTTTCAAAATAATTTAAGCAGTTTAGAAACTGATAAGATGCAACTAAATCAGCATTTGGATGTATATTTAGATTGTATATAAAGAATAAATATTAAAGGAGCCATGTTAACTATGAGAGCTTGAAGACAAAATACTGTCTTAAAGAGCTCCATCTGCTTCATTGGATATACATGAAAGGCACATCCCTATGTTCAGTGTGCAAAACCTTCCAGATGAGTCAGTAATAGAGCTTATACTGGAAACAACTTCAATACATAAAAAACAAGAAAAGGCTGTATGACCTTTTGCCTTTCTAGAGCATGAACACCCTGCAGCCAAGATAGTAATTTCTGCATAGTTTGAAGGGGCAACCAGTCATGGATGGATTTAAGGCAATGGCAAAACTAACACACCACTAGATAACTCAATGTGGGACTGCCCTCTGTGCTGAAAGCACCTGCCTACCTTCTGCCAGGACACAACTCTTGCATATTTTGTGTGGCCACTTAGGCACATCAATACTGTTATCTTGTCCCTGGTGGTAGTAGGGACACGTTATACGATAAGATAAGGGCAATTAATCTTGTGTGACTGTATGGCCCTGTATAGGGACAAGTTGTATTCATACCTGTTATTTTCTGCTTTGAAACATCCACGAGTTGCGTAGCTTGAGATTTGAGCCTGTCTGTTACATTAATCAAGCAATCTTCATTACCCTTCCAGACTAGGCAACAGCATTGTATAACACTGGCAAATAGAGCATTTTTTATTTCAAAATCATTTAGCATTCTTTAAGCATATGCTTTCTTACTACAGTACTTAACACTTTTTGATCAGACAATACACTTCCCTATTTTAAAGGGGAATTAGGACATGAATGAAGCACTAGACTGACCAGCAAGCAGAGCCACTAGTCTCCTTCTACTACACCTCTTCTATCACAGGGAAGACTGACTGCAGGGAGCCAGCTAAGTCCCACACAAACAGTTGCCTTGTGGTAGTGGAAGGGAGGGTGCAAAAGAAAACCTCCCAGAGACAGAGGCTGTCAGCTCAGGGCCAGCACCAGGCAAAACAAAATAGCCCATTACCCAGGGCAGCAAATTACCAGGGGCAGCAAAGCAGCTGTGATCCATTTGGCTGCTCTGCTGTGCTGGAGTCTTGGAAAACTGCTGCCAGGAGAGGACTCAGCTTGTGGAGCAACAGGTTCGGTGGGGAAAGGAGGTGGCTTTTCACAGCAGCTAAAGCACTGCTTGCACCCCTCCTTGTTGCAGCAACAGCCAAAGCAGCCAGCCTAACTTCCCAGGGCTGCCAGCACATAGCAGCTCCCTTTGCCACCAGTGCCCACTGGGGCTGCACCAGTGACAGACCACACAGTCTGCCTCTACACTGGGGCACACAGCTGCACCTGCTGGCATGCTGCGGGGTGAGCAAACAGGGAGAGATGATCAACCAGCGCCAGAACATACCTCCTGCTCCTCACTCCCAGAGCAAACTCTGCCCAAACTGAGCCCATTTGAAATACCTGCAGGCCTACACAGCTGCAACCTCAGCTTCTGCTACAGCTTCTACTACTGAGCAATCCTAATAGAATCATAGAATAGTTAGGGTTGGAAAGGACCTTAAGATCATCTAGTTCCAACCCCCTACCATGGGCAGGGACA
>WYDI02011571.1:0-23010 GCA_009867235.2 Psittacus erithacus
AGCGTATCAACCGAACCACACAGCTTGGTGTCATTGGCAAACTTGCTGAGGGCGCACTCAATCCCACTGTCCATGTCCCCAACAAAGATGTTGAATAAGACTGGTCCCAACACCAATCCCTGAGGGACACCACTCGTTACTGGTCTCCAGATGGACATCGAGCCATTGACCACAACTCTTGGCGTGTGGCCACCCAGCCCGTTCTTTATCCACCGAGGGGTCCACCTATCAAACTGATGTCTCTCCAATTTAGAGACAAGGATGTCATGTGGGACAGTGTCGAACACTTTGCACAATTCCAAGTAGATGACATCAGCTGCTCTGCCCCTGTCCCTCAGTTCCATAGCCCCATCATAGAAGGCCACCAAATTGGTCAGGCAGGATTTCCCCTTAATGAAGCCAATATATTTCATATATTTTATATCAACATATACATATATATAGATATAGATAAATATATTTCTACGTATTAAAAAATATGTACTGCCTTAACCAAAGTGGTTCTTGTCTTAAAGAACAGTTGCAGGAATAAAAGACAGTGTCAAATATTTTCGGATATTCTCATCTTCTGTGTGCAAACTTCCTTGTAGCCCATATGTAAACTCTTTCTTTCTACTTCAGTTTTTCCACACTCATCTTCCAGCTTCTAGCTCATGTTACACAAGGCCAGACCAAGTTCATACCAAGGCCAGGAACCTGGCTCTGAAAACATCCAGTAATGAATATTGAGGCACAGTGTGTGCTCAGGGCAGCTGTACAGTGACCAGTAATCCTGATCCAGAAGTGGTGCATTTATACTTAATACCCTATGAGAGGTGGTTTTCTTCTGGGAATTTGTTCAGTTGCCTTTTCAAGCAAATAACTAGCATCTAAAACATCCTGCAGTAAATAGCCCTAGAGTTTAGCTACACAATATGAACAATCAGCTTCTTTTACTTGTTTTCAGCGTATTTTCTGTGAGCTTCATTTGTGGCTCATGTTTAGTACTGGGCTGACTGCGTGTATTCATGTTAGGTCAGGGTTTCATTTCCCTCATGTACATTACTTTTCAGTCATCTGCACTGAATTTCAAATATCACTTTATTGCTTTTGTTTGTTAGCCTGAAGGGCTCTTGTTATTAAATGTGTATTCCCACTGGTAAGTATACATGACTGATCAATTTGCTTCCTGTCTCCTTATTTAGTTAAATGTTTGAGCTCTGTGAGCTTTTCTCTTTAACATGTCAAGTCTCTCCTTTGACCTCCCTTCACTTTACAATGCCTTTCTTCAATTATAGTCACCAGACCTAGACACAATATTCTTCTGGTGATCACAGCAGTGTCAAAACATATTGAGTGCTTTTACTCAATGTATGCCTGCTTCCATGTCCAAGGATGCCATTAGCTCCTTTGGCCACAGCATCACACTTGGAATTTTTGTCCAGCTATCACGATCTCAAAGTCTTCTTAGAGATACTGATTCCCAGAACAAAGTCTCCCATCCTATAACTATAGTATGCACTTTTCCCCCCACATAACTGAATTATGCACTTCTGGCATAAATACACTAATTTAACATAACTGCAGTTCACACAGGGTCACAAAGCTCAGTGAGGGAAAAAGCAAAGGAAGACTGTAAGGACATCGCGGATCAACCAGGCAGTGAAATACTATGTATCTCTCATGAGGTTGCCCTTGGGCCTGGCAATTATTGCAGGGTCCTGAATTAATGCACTCTTCAGCAACTATGTTATTCACTCCAGCAGCCGGCTGCCTGCGGTTGTACTGTTTGGCTGTGGCGCTCTGGAAGGGAATATGGGGCCACTTCTCATCTTCAAGTCCCAATGCCTGTAGAATTAAGAGTAATGGAGGCTTTAGGAGGAACCTGAGCTGGGCAACTGAAACAGATGAAAGGCAGCAAATTTGAAGTTATGGTTTTCTTATCACATTTAATTCTTGAACATGTGTAATGCTTTGTGCAGCTGCATCTTCTGATACAGGGCATAGCCTTGGTTTTCATGACTGTGGCACATTTGAATGATAATGAGGCAGTCAGAAGTCAAATCTTGCACTTGGTATTAAGGCCAAAACAGAAGTGGAAAGAGACAGTGAAAATTAAAATAAGAATTTTTAAGTGCATTAAGTGCTACCTCAGAAGAGTGATAATCACATAGTATACTGATCTATATATTCCAGATAATATTAAAGCAAATATTTGATAGACCTTTGAACTTAATAGAAACAAGACTTGATCTAAATTCCATTACAGTCAAAAACATTACAGCATAGTCACAACTTCAGTAATAGGGATTGCTTTTCTGTTTGCTGTAAATGTCAGAATCATAGAATCTGTTAGGTTGGAAAAGATGTTTTGAATCATCAAGTCCAACCATTAAGTATCAGTAGCACTCAGCAATGTCAGGTATCTCCATGAAGGACAGGAACACTAACTGCAACCCGTGCAACCTCTTAGGATGACTGTCACATGAAATGTAAATGAAACAGATTTCATGGCTAACCCAAAAAAGATATTGTCTTGTAGAAGGTGTTGCTTCCTCAGGATTCACTGTTTCAACACACCATATTTTCTCAATCTCAACTAATCCCTTTTTGCTTCCTTTTTTCTAAGAGAGAAAAATCACAGCAGACTAACTAATATTAACACAGTATAAATTGTTCTACTTTGATGATTTCACCCAATTTCATATTTCAAGCTGTATAAGCCACATATTTGGGTTTGTTAAACTTTAAAACAAAGGTAGTAAAAAACCTCCCTGGTACCCTAATATAATCTAATATGTTAATCAAATTCATCTTTAAGTCAGTTACAAGAATTGCAGGACACAGCCACACATCTGTGAAAGCATCTGCTGTAACTGCAGGAGGATAGGGCAGAAGGGGGAACCAGGAGGAAAAAAGGAAGGAGAAACTGGGAGTAAAACACTTTAATTGCAAACCATAACCCTAGCAGTAGCATCCATAATTTTGTTCAGGTAACGGACCTTATTCTCACTGAGCTTCCCTGCAGTTTTGTAGTGGGATGTATCTCATAGGAGGAGTCCAAATGTATGAAAAGGAGCAAAAGCTTTAAAATAAGCTGCCTGGGACATACATTTGCATTCCTCGTGGGAGATCGTCTGAGTCTTTTGCGACATACAGTCACTCCTTAGGAAAAAAAGGGACAACCATTTGCTTTGTGCAGCTGATGGATGAGATTCTGAAAATTATGCCTTATACATGAAACTTCTGAAGCCCATTATTTACATCAGTTCATAGGGAAGCCTGAAAAAGAAAAACATCACTACTCAAGACAGCATAAACATATGTTTACGTTCTCTTTGCATGGACACAAACAGATGCTCAATGGTAATCACAACTGTAAGATTTCTTTTGAATGAAGACACCCTCAAGCCTGCAGCTAAGTGTTTTCCTGAACTGAAACTAGGATCTGATACCCTATAATTCTACTCAGAACAAAGTACATCTGCCATTCTAACACATAATGTCTAATTAAGCTTCACAGAAGAAAAACAGAGGAGTAAGATGACACAGAAAAATCTTAGAAGTTTACGTAAAAAAATGTTTTTTACCCCTTTGTCATATTCATAGTACAAAAGGTTTGCTTTTGTCTGAACAAACAAGCTTTTCCTGTAATAAATTAATATTTTTTCTTCTGTTGTGATTTCTTTAAAAGAAGTTCTTCTAGAATTGTTTTCTTCTCCACTGTATTGCTACTATAAATAAACATAACTATAGAAACTGTAATGAATATATTGAGTCATTGTATTCTATATGTTTTATAAAATTTTATGCAATATCTGGTTACAAAGCATGTGTTTAATACTGCTTAAATAAATTTACTGAGTGAATGAACTAAATAACCTTATTTGTTTAAGCAGCATTAATAGTATGAAAATAACAGTATACAAAAATATACTTTTATTATATTTGTATACTACAATAATAGTATACAAAAATTAAGCTTCAGATATACTGTAGTTCTAAACAAAGAATCTCTGTTAATTTATTGTCTTGAGGACCTCTGCTTTTAAGGCCATGCACCCTTTCTGGCAAAGGGCATAGTCTGCTTTATCCACAAATGTATTACATCTGCCGCATAACATGCAAGCCATTACAGCAAGAAAGAGAACCCTTCTATTTACAGACCAGAAAAACATACCTAGTGTTGACAAGTGTGTTCCCTGAACTAGAAATTTCTCATTCCTTTCTTTCAACTGAAATAAATGCATGTTTACGGAAGGGTGAAACATAGAAACTTCAAAAAGTAAAAATGCTCTTGCAAGGTATGCATATGCATATATATTTATAGCTATGTATTTTTTCTTAGCCTTGATAAGCATACAGTGGAAAATGCCAAGAAGGATGAGATCCATCAAATTTCTATACGTTTAGTACAATTTCAGGTCATCTTACAGAAATGTGAAGAATGTAGATCATGTCCTTTGCCCTGTACGTTCTGGAGCTCCAAGGGGAAGTGCTGAGCTAAGCAACCCACTTAATTTTGTCCCTGTTCACTTCAGAGAGCCCAGCAGGAAAGGAAAATTTGCAGGATGCTCATCACAATCACTTGATCTCTCCACTGAATCCCACCCAACACCAGAAAGTAACAAATATCTAGTAGAAACAGTCTGAAGAGGAAAAGGGGGCGCTTTACTAACCATTACTCCCCCATGGGTACCCTCCTCATGAACAGGATGTCTACTTATACCTTCCACCAACTCCCTTTTGGACAAACCAGTGTATGGTAGTGCCACTGGTGAGTCAGCTTAGAGGCAATCTTGACATGCAACATCTGGAGGAGATATGAGCTTATGCTAGATAAAGGAAGGGTTGGAGCTGAAATCTTTCTGCTGAGATATCTGCTCTGATGTGGGGGAAAAGAGGAGTATCCACCTCACTTCAGGAAATTTTTCAGGTGTGACAGGCTAGATGTTTGCCTTGACTGTATGAGTAACTAACACGAAATTAGGAGTTAGTTCAACATATCTTAGAGAAGCTGTCCTTGCAATTAAAATAACAGGTTTGCTAGAAAATGTATAAAACCTTGTCATTCCCACAATGGAGCAGTAAGAGCTCCTGCTCTTTGTAACAGCATGTGGTTTTGTTTCCTTAGACTGGGAAACATCCAGACTTTAGCTTCAACAAACTGAAGTCATGGAGCTTACAAGGGGTACTGGAGGCAAAGACAAAGGATGAGTGAGGTTGAATTTTAGCTGACATATTTTAAAGCATTATTTGTAGAGCTTTTTTCCAGAGTTGTCACTCTGTGATCTTTACAAAATTTCTTAAAATTACTGCTGCTTGGATTACTCTGAGCAATTACCTGAACTGCCAGGACTGATAATATTGTTCATGTGAGATTAGGTTTCTAATCCTTTATATCTGATAGACCTTTGAACATAAAAGAAACAAGATTTGATGCACATTCTATCACAATCCATTGAAAACATTTCAGCGAAGTCGGACTTTCAGTAGTAAGGACCCTAACAATGTAATGACTGAGAGCCCAAAGAATATCAGCTGAAGCCACAAGGAGTGACTGCAGTCTATACTTGGTGTGGCTTAGAAAAAAGAACAAGTACTTCTATTACTACTTGTAGAAGCACTAACAAAACAAACTCTGGGTTTGACAAAGTTGTGCCAGGAGTGCACGCCAAGAAACGAGTAAGACAAAAGGATTTATCACAATATATGATTTCATTTAAGTATTAGAATCTTATGTTCTATAAATCATATCTTGTAACACCTGTTTGTTAATAAACGGTATTGCAAATACAGGAATATTACATATGTCAAATACAAAATATGAAATAAATATTAAACTTCTGCAAGATTTATTGAACGTGTTTCTTAAACAAAAATATAAATACTTGTAATATTTTCATTTTTTTTAATATGGGCAAACTCACATACTCTTCTTTCTGAAACAATTAGCTGAAAACAATAGCCTGTTCCACTTAGGAACAAGATGTTTGTGCATATGTCCTTGCACAGTATATGACATCCTTGATTGCCTTGTGATCTAATAGTATACCTTCTACCTTGTTGTCTGTGGATCTGTGGCAAGCACATGACCTATTTCTAAGGGTGTAATAGTTAACTAAAGGTACAGGTTAAAAGAAAAATGTAAAATAGCCTGTAAGTTTATTCCATCCCTTGGTTTCTCTGAAACAGAAACTGTGTTTTCAGCCTTTGAAGGAGCAGCTGCTTATGTTGCAGCTTATATAAGCTACTTCATTACTGGAGTGCTCTGGCTCAAGTTTAAAAAAAACCTTTTCCAGACTTTGACTTCTCATTACAATTTAAGATAGATAGAAGAAAGCAATTTCAAACTCAAAAAAAATATATTGACAGCAAAACTAATCCTTGCGCAGATCCACTGCTTACTCTTCTTTGTCTGCTTGTGGAAAAGAAATTGTAATAGCTGAAATTATGTCAAATGAAACACACAACATTTTGGGTTTTGTTTTTGGGATAATTTTTTACTTTTTTTAAAATAAGGTTACAGTTCCAGGAATAAAACAAGCTTGTTTTGCACTGCCTTTTCATTGCCCAGGCTTCCCTTCCTCTGTAACCAGACTCTTCCGAACGAGTCAGAATGTGCTTGCTCTAACCACTCAGTTGTGTTGAAGGGATAATCCTTCAGTGCAGAAAGTGCAGAGAATGACCTGTGCTGTGTACATAATTCTGTCTACCTAGAGAATTGCAGGGTATGGTATCCTCCCTCTTTGCTGGGTGGAGCTCAATTGCTTCAACTGTGAAATCCAATTTCTCTCTGGAATAAATAAAAAACCATATGGAATTATCTGTAAACATTTGCTCCATATAATTTGAAGAGACATAAAGGATTTAGGGATCTTTGATTACTTTTCCATGCTTGTGTTTTGTGTTCTGAACAGCTGTGCTTGTACTGAGTATATTCGAATTTTCTTTGCTTACATAAGACAATGTTTCAGGAAGTAGTCTAGTGATCTCATATTGTGTGTGTGCTACTCTACTAGTTTTGTGACCTGAGCTTGCTCTGAAAGAAGTATGGACTTAATGTACATAAAAAGCACAGTCTGTTACCCTAATAAAGCATCTTTTTGATTGCTGATGTTTTCCAGCATTTCTGAAGCAGTGATCACTTACCTAGACAAATAAAACTAACGATATAAATTATATACATTTGTAATTTATGTATCAGGTATGGTGTAATATCTTCATATTATCGCCAAGCAATCAAAGTATCAGTCAGGTATCAAATGACAATGAAATTAAAAAAAAAATGAATAAACAAAAAAAAAAAATTAAGGTGCTTTCTATCACCTTCAGGTCACTTTAATTTCTTTTACACAAACTTGGAAGCTAGTTTTGTTGTCAGTGAGAATTACTTGTTTTCACATACATGCCTGATTTCAGTAGCCAAAGATTTAAGCAAATCACAAAGTGCCTTAACATTGTTCTACCCAGGTTTTAAATAAGGCTTTCAAAACAGACTTATGTGTGCATGTTGCCACCAGCATTTCCTCTGTGCCAAAGAGCAAGGCTGATATGGCACACCATCAACAGTAGTATTAAGTTGACTGGGGACTGTCTGTACATACTGGAGATAAATATATTTAAAAAGATCTGTGGGACCTGTGTGGGTGTATTTGGGGCTTCTAAGAGAGCTAGCTGATGTAATTGCAAAGCCACTCTATCATTTCTGAAAGGTCACAGAAACCACAGGAAGGTTGCAGACAACAGGAAGAGGATGAAGTACTATTCCCAACTGTGAGAAGAAAGAACCACACAGAAAGAAGCTGCACACTGGTGAGCACACCCTGGGAACAGTATGTAACATGTCCTCATGGAAGCTGTTTGCTTACTTGTGAAGGGCAAGAAGGTGGCTGGGACAAGCTAAGTCAGATTTACCAAGAGTAAACAGTGCATAACCAACCTCATTGCCTCATGAGACAGAGGGAAGGGAAGGGGAGGGAATTGGTTACATTCTTCAAATATTAAACTAATCAAATACTAATTATCAAATAATGAAAGGTATTTATAAGGAAGATTGAGACATTCTTCACAAAGATGCATAGTGATGAGGCAAGAAGCAGCAGACAAGTTGTCTCAGGAAATTCTGCCTGCATGTAAGGAAAAAATACTTCTCTGTGAGAAGAGTTAATATTGAAATAAGTTGGCCAAAATCATGGTGGACCTTCTTTGCTAGAAATAGACAAGACTCAGTCTGACATATGCAGGACCATCATTTCCCACAGGAATTTGGCCAGCAGGCTTTCTGGAAGTCGCTTTCAGTCCGACGAGCGTCCTGTGGTTTTGAACTCTCACCACTCTGTCTTTCTCAGGAGAGCCAGCAGATGGCACGGTTCAACATCGCTAGGAATCTGCAAGGAGCAGTAAGGCGCGCTACGCACTAAATGGCAAAACGCCCATGTTTATTTAGAAAAAGGACTCAGGAAGAACCACTTCTACTTCAGAGAGGGGTATTCAGCGTAGTTAAAGAAAAAAAAAAGTTTATTTGGTGGTCAATTTTGCATTGAGGGTGTGCTGTGTGCCTCTGTGCCCAAGCCGTGTAGCACTACACTACACTACATTGGTAGGCCTTCCTGGTAGCATAGCATTAGCTCCATAGGTTAAAGGCTCTCCATTTCTGACTGGAAGAACATCTGACCTGTTAAGAATCACCTTATAGGTGTCTTATAGCTAGGCAGCCTCATGACATCATGTATTCATATGAGCTTGTTGAGTGAATGAAAGACATGTGCCCTCCAACACAGCAGAGGCATTACAGGTTGGTCCTCAGAAAGGTGCGCCACCAGTCATCAATGGGACCAGGACATGGAACTTGAAACAGCAGGCATCTGGGACCTTGCTGCTTAACAGCTTAGCCCATACCTCATCTCTGCTGAGCACCTGTGGAGTCCTCAGGAAACGCAGAGGCAGGGAGCAGGCTGCACTTTCCTCGTGACTCTTTTCACGTGAACAGAAATGATTGTTAGAGATGATTAGGGACTTGTATAAGAGCAAGTAGTGACAGGACAAGCGATAATGGTTTTAAATGAAAAGAGAGTAGATTTAGATTAGATATAAGGAAGAAGTTCTTTATTGTGAGGATGGCGAGACACTGGCACAGTTTGCCCAGGGAATCTGTGGATGCCCCATCCCTGGCGGTGTTCAAGGCCAGGTTGGATGGTTCTTTGAGCAACCTGGTCCCGTGGGAGGTGTCCATGCCCATGGCACAGGGGTTGGAACTAGATATCTCTAATGTCCCTTCCAACCCAAACTGTTCTATGATTCTATGATTAGGCTCAATCTAATCTTATTGTTGATTTACTATGCTATTCATGTGATTGTGCTTTGATACAAGGCATGAATATATAAAAACTAATGTAACGAGATAAAAAATTTCCAGTGATGCGAAAGACTTCTGATTAAGTAATATTTGCCTTGGTAAACAGATATGGATGAGAAAGTGAGTAATTACAATGTACCATGTTCAGGTACATCCAGCATAAGTTAATGTCACAGCTGGAAGGTTTTCCCTAGCTCTTGTCAGTTTGTATGTATGCATTACCTTAATCTCTCGGAAAAGCTCACGGAAATGAGCAGACATGTAGTATAAACAGTTTTTATAAGCTGATGACTACTTGCACCTGAAGACTTAGTGATTGCTGTCAGTTTAGAAATTTTAGCTGAGTGCTTGGAGTAAAGGCTTATTTATCTTTTACTGGTATTGAAATGCTGCTGCTCCTAATTATGGGACAAAGACACAGGTCCAAACTGAACAGTTTGAAGGTGTTTAATACGATGAAGTAGCAACATACTTGTATGAATGTCTGAGGGGGACAAACTGAACTGTCCAAAGTAGCATTTGAGTGAGTAATGGTAGTAGTGGGGTGTATTTGATGAAACTTGTTTTGAATAAATTCAGGAATAATATTCAATGGACTTAGTGCTAGCCCTGGAAGCCCACCCTCATAACACAGTGGTCAGAGTGTTCCTTTTGAAGAGTGGGAGGAAAAAGAACACCTTTCCTTAAGTCATTTCTTTGTCAGGTTTGGGAAAGGAATTTGAAACATGGTCCTTTGTTTCCTGTGGAGCTTTTTTTGCCGTAGGCTGCAGGGGATTCAGGGTGGTTTCTTCTGGTCTTTGAAGCTGCTTTTCTGAAATATGTACTCGATTAAAAGCTGAAACCAAACCTCTCCAAAGAATTTGTTAATCATAGTCAGTCTCTTTTCTTGTGGCCAGTAGTTTCCTAGGTACTGGAACTGGTGTAAAAGGATGAATGTAATGGGTCTCCACCTTTGCTTGAGGCAGGAGACAAAGATTTAGTTAAAACTTTTACTCACAGTGAAGCAGAGGAGTGAACTGCACCATTCTGCAAAGGTGCCAAGACTGTGGGGAACATGAGAGAGATCTGAGGGCTGTTTCTCTGCCCTTACCTGTTTAGCAGTGTTTGTTATAAAAAATGCCCACAATGAATTGCATAAAATTATTGGGGTTTCTAATGTTATTTTTGCCCAGATCACTATTTTTCAAAGTTTTGCGTTAACAGAAATGAGTTTTTCTTTTGATTTAATCATAAAACCAGGGATCTTGCATCTTGGAAACACTATAACTGCATTAATGTGGTGCTTCTCAGCCAATCTGATTAGCTCACAGACAGTGCAGTTCTGATGTTGCTTGTGCTGGAGCTCATTTATTGCGTGATAGTTTGAGGATCTCTGCGCCATAATCCACTGCACAGTGTAAGTGTGCCCTCAGCCATTTTAATGCCTTCCTTATGTCTCACTCACGCTTTCACTTTGAAAAAAGATTACTGCTCCCATTCCTCATAATGTTCAAAACTTACTGAATTTAGCAGACAAGGTGGGGCTTCAAAATTGACTCAGTTAAATGAGTTGTTGGAAATTTACAGCAGCAGAGGTTGTCTAGTGGCCAGAAATGAAGGCCAAACAGAGAAGGACAGAACATTTCAGTCTAGCTTCATCAGGCCGGTAGAGTTTGTCGGGTCGCTTACCACCATGTGCTGAAGTAGGAAGCTCTTTGCCCTAGGAGTGTTGGAATTTCGTGGTCTTTATTTGTCATCAGCCTGATAATGTCAGTGCTCTGATGCCAGGATCCAGCCATAGCAAAGGGTCATGCAGAATAACATATGGTTATTGTTAATCTAAATTCTCTTTAATGTAAAAATAATGCCATTGAATAAGGTCCAGAGTAAGGACAAAAAAGGGGGAGAGGGGGAACAGGAAATAGGATACATCCTCAGAAAAGTGATACAGTGCCAGGAAATGCACTGTGGATGCATACACTTTTCTTTACATCCCCCATGTAAGGATAGCAGTTCATGTGCACAACAGCATCACATGCTTCTATAGGAAGAAAAAACTTGGATCTTTCCTTTCACTTATCTTTTTTTTTTTTTTTAATATTTAAAATGTATGAAATGACAAAGTAATGGAAAGAGCTTGGTTGTACTGAACCAAACCTTTGTATCTCAGTTTAGTGTGGGACACTGACTTCTGAGCAAAAGTACCTGACATGCTCAGAGTTGGGCTCAGGGTTCTTCATTGCTTAAGCAGGGTATAACCAGAGAGGTAAGCAAACAGAGCTCTTACTCCTAAAAGCACAAGCAAGGAACTTCATTATTGCTCCATTATTGCTTTGCAAAATGCACTGCCTCATTCCTGGAGTGATAACTACTGGTTTTGCTCTATTCTTTTATGAAACACCATTTGAAGAGTTTAAAAGCTTACATTTCACTTTATGGTATTCATGTTTTTCCAGACTTTCTGTGCATGTTAACCATCAAATTTTATCGTTCTTGTTGACTCTTTCCGGACTACATCAATGTTCTTTCTCTAAAAGGCTGCCAAATAATTCACAGAGGATTATAAATGTTTTAAAAGAACTAGATTTAATTCTGCCTTCTTGTTTATTTGTAGCCATTTGTTGGTGTTGATGGTTTCACGAGTCTTCCTTACACCCAAGGCCCTTGTTATGTGTTTGTGTAATATGCGGGATTCAACTTTCATGACCTGTGCAGCAAATTTAGGAAGCAATTTTGCAGTAGGCTCAAATTCTAAATAAGATTCATCAGGTACAAAACCATATAAAGCTCAGAAAAGAAAATGTGCTGAATCTCACACAAATTAAACCTCTCTAGTGCTGCACGTTGTTGTGGATGTGGCTCGAATGAAAGTGCAACATTGCATTAGCTGGCTGATTTGAGCTTGAATTGTGTTTGTGAGTTTAGACTAAGTTGCATAATGGTTTTGTTAACTCAGAATGTTTGCATTTGTAAAGTCACCCTCAGAAAGGACTCCTGCCATCTTCTGCGTTACAGATGTTCCAACCAAAGTTCTGAAATACATGGAAATAATGCTTAAGATAATAACGACCTTTATGACCTAATATGGTTCAAATGTGAGCCTTGATGACTCAGGGTGGTGAAACTGTGAGCAGGTATACTGAGGAAGGGAACAATCACTAATGTATCAGGCCATGCATTCTTCATATCTGAGAGAATCTTTGTTATTTAGATATGTCTTCTTTTTGTGAAGGGCTCTATGAAGGGTAATGGTTAAATCTCAAGATTCAAAAATAATAGCAAGAAAAAAGTCTGGAAAGGGTTGCTTGGATTTATTTTTAACTGTCAGAAATTTTACGGTATAGACTTTTGTGTTCTCTTCTTGTCATAAGAATAACTTATTGATGAGTGCTAAAATTGCAATTCTTACAGAACAAAAATACTAGCTGTCTGATATATTTGTTTCTGATGCTTACAGATTTCACTTAAAAGGAAATTTTTCATTTAGGATATGAAAACAAGAGTTTATGGTGAGAGAAGCCTTTGCTATTGACTGATCTAAACAGTTCTTGATGCTTATGCTGCCCAAGAACATGTATAGCATTGGAACTGAAGCCAGCTGTGCTGAAGCTGATATGCCTCCAGAGTTACATGGCTATGCTATGCTAGATAGAGCCTTGCATAATGGAGCAACTCACTGCTAATCACAGACAGTGGGCAAACTGCTAGCAAGAGACCACTTGCCTCTTTTTGTTTAGCCTCCATTTTCCACGTAATAGGCTTTTGATTAACTACAGGAAACTCAAAATTTGGGAAAACAGAAGCAAGTCTAGCCAAAACAACTGGGTGAAGTTCATGAACATTCGGAAGGAAAGCACCATATCTAACAGCATGCCTTTTTCTGCATAAGCCTCATTTACAAAAAGGAAGAAGCTGAGGTAAAGGAGAAAATGATCAATGCAAGATTACTCAGATTGCTTTCTCCTTGGCAGAGGTTGTTGGTTAGTGGTTCACCTGCTGAACTGATTTGACTCACTATAGCAGCAGAAGTGTCTTCATTATTTGCCAAGTTGTTTCTGTGCGTTGCATAAGTTACATTGGTTCATGGAGAAATATGATGAGTAACATAAAAGCTGGCACAACTAAGGCAACAGGAAGTGTGTAGCTGTCAAGAGCAAGCTCTTATGGTAGCTCGCCATGTGTCATGAAACTGCTTCTGCCATAATGCTGGTGGCAGAGCATGTCAAAGAAGAGCAGATGTTCTCAAACTTCATTTGTATGGTCAATCTGTTTATTCCACCTGGGACTAGATAAAGCCAATGGCCTTTTTCTGAATTTTGCAATCTTTTGCTTTATTGTGGGCATGTCTGCATATATAAGGAAAAGCACCTCTGTTCACATTATATAAACATAGAGAAGTTGATTTTTTTAGGGGGAAACCAGGGACAAACTGAAGGAAAACAACCCTGTGTCCTAGTGAAATGCAGATGGAGTGTTGCAGGTACTGAGCGTTATGCTCATAAGTCAGTCCACAAAGAAATGAAAGCAAGCCATTAAAAAATTACTAGTTTCATGCAGCTTTTTTCCTTCTAGATGTGTTGAGTCATCAGGGTTCACATTATCAAACTTGTCTTTCAAACCACAAATGCTTTTTCTTTGTTTCTTAAGGCAAGCGACTTTTTTTTCTTTATTCCAGAGTAAAAGGGCTACTGGAAAACGGCTAGTATTGTGAAATTCACCTTACTATGGCAAATACAGCTGATGCTGAGAGGGAGCAGATGTGCTGGGCCAAGGCCTGGGGAATAGTTCTGGAGAGCCAGGATCCTGGCTGAAGCTGGCTGAGCTCTCAGGAGGGTGCTCTGCAGTGTGTTTTCTTTGGAGACAAGAAGTTCTTGCCCTTTGTCATCTGCTGGCTGCTCTTTCGTATTCCTGCAGCCCTCTCAGTTGTACTAACATAACTGTTTTCAGTTGTACTAACAAACTGTTTGTGGTCTTTGCCATAAACTTATTGCTATGTGCTAAAAAAAAAAGGGTATTTTCATGATGAGGGCTGGGAATTGTGATCCAGGGTTAGAAATAAGGAACTGAAAAGGGAAGAGGTAGGAACGAGACAGGACCTTCATATGTCTGGATTCACAATATGGAAAGCAAATAATTCAACTACGGCCACCAGACATTTAGAGGGAGAAAAAACATTTGTTGAGAGAACTGAAATGCAATTAACTGTCTAGCTGCTGTGTGCTTGCCTGCCTCTTCCCTGTTCCTTAAAGGAACCATAGGGACTGAAAGGCTGGGAGAGCAAGGAATGGAGGTGCTAGAAACCCATCTCTGCTGAGTGCCAGCCAACTACATTGCCCTGGTTCAATTGCTGATTCAAGTCCCTCTTCTCAGTGAAAATGCTGATTATTTTAAATCAACAGTTTTCATAGAATCATAGAATCACAGACTGGTTTGGGTTGGAAGGTACATTAGAGATCATCTAGTTCCAAACCCACTCCCATAGGCAGGGACACATTCCACTAGAGCAGGTTGCTCAGAGACCCATCCAACCTGGCCTTGAGCACTGCCAGGGATGGGGCAGCCACAGCTTCTCTGGACAGCCTGTGCCAGTGTCTGTTCAGTGCCTCATGACACTCATGGTGAAGAGGTTCTTCCTAATATCTGATCTAAATCTGCCCTTTTTCAGTTTAAAGCCATTTCCCTTCTCCTGTCACTATACGCCCTTGTAAAATGTCCCTCTCCATGTTTCTTGTCAGCTGCTCTAAGGTCTCGCTGGAGCCTTCTCTTCTACAGGCTGAACAACCCCAGCCCTAAGCCTGTTCTGAGAGGTGCTCCAGCCCTCTAATCATCTTCATGGCCCAGCTCTGGACTTGTTATTTTGTTAAAATATTCCCCTGAAAACATTTATTTTAGTACACCTTTTTCAGTTGAGCTTCATGTTCATCTCTTTCCCCTGCTCACCGCCTGGGGTGGTGGGGCCTTCCTGCTGCTAGCCATCAGAGTAGTCTCTCTCATACTGTTGGCTGCTGCTTTGCCCCCACCTGCCAGCCATGCCTTCTAAAAGGAAATACTTTCAAAGGAGTAAGACACATTGATTGGATTCTCCCATGGGAAAATAAATCTAATAAAGTAGCCCCACTTCATTTATACCCTCAGCCTTGTGTTGCTTCAGTGCAGCAGTATGTGTCTACAGAAGGATGCTTATGGGGGCAGTGACATTTAGTTAGGGTTATTGCAGTGTGCCTTCATGCCTAGCCTCAGGACAACAGCTTTGCTTTTTTTTTTTCTTTTTCCTTTTTCCATTCCTCAGAGCAGGATCAGGTTTCAAATTGTGTCAAAAGACTCAGGTTTTCTCTTTTTCTTGTCACTGCCCCAAACAAATATGTTCCACTAGCAAAACCACTCTTCATTCTTTAGTTACTGTTAAAGCAGTTTTTATTCCTCCTTCTCCACCTTTTTTAATCTGGCAGAATCTCCTAGACAGAAAATAATGATCTGGTTAAAATCTATAAATGTTGTTGTGGGCAGAGCACTTTGGGTTGATGAGACACTATTACCCTATGTGTGTGTCTGATTTGGCTATTATGAAACAGAATTTGTGTGTAAAACTTTCTTGAACTATTTAATGAATGGTAGTCTCCCTTTAGAAATTAAGCTCTCCATTGCAGTAAATATTACTAATAAAACCATGCACTGTTTCAGGATGAAAATTGGCTCTATCATATGAACTTTACATGGCACTTGCCTTAAAGTTGGAAGATGCTTCATACATTCTTTGCTAACAAGCGTAAGTAGTGATTAATGCATCTGTAAATTGTTCTACTGGTGCATTACATTTTAAATTGCCTGAGCACAGCCAGGAGTCAAATTGCTGCAGAGTTAATAATTGTGGAGCAGCAATGCGTGCTTGATATCTTCTTTGGAAAACATTCTGGGGTCTTTGGTAATGTTTACCTCTTATCATTGGTTCTCTTCTCTACTGCTTTATCTCAGCAGTATTTCCTTTCAGCAAGAGATCCAGAGTCACCTGTGCAGCAGAATGAAACTTCTCTTTTTCTGAGCTTCTACAATTGGATGAGCAGCCTTTCTGCCGGTGGCAGCTCCCTGAAACTCACCTTAAAGAGGTGATCCAAGGGTAACTGCATTACCTGTTCCCATAGCTCAGACACCCGGCAGTTCTTTCTTTTGAATTTATGCACTTTAGATTGTTTGGTTTAGAAAAAAGACAAGTTAGGCCTTTTAAACAAAAAGCTGTGTAAAGATGTGGCAACAAAATCTAAAGCAGCTTTAAATTTTCTGGACCTATTCATAGTATAACGGAATGAAAGGTGAAACATAACCTCTACAAAAGTATTCAGCACAGATTAATCCATACAACTTTTCTCTTCTAGATCTCCATTCAAGGGCCTGATACAACTTCAGTTTTGTAATGGTGTAACACTGGTGACTTTTTCTCACTGTGAAGTTTCAGTGGCATAAATCTAAGTGTGGTAGTAGTAAATTAACCCTTCTTTTTAAAAGAATAGCTCTCCTCGTGTCTTGGGGGAAATAATAAAATGCAGGGTTTAGTTGATAACTGATTAAAGCATTTAAACATCACAGGAAACATATTAACTAAATTTCTAAGTAAATTTCAGAGAAAATAAGTTTTTTTGCAGAGTGGACAAGGCATTCAAAGTTCGGTGAGTAAAGAGGTGGAAAATCAGTGAAGAAATACTGCTGTTAGATTACTAGGGTGGCATTGAATAAAGATGCAATATCACAGATTACAATTCATGTTGAAAATCGCTGGGAGATGATAACTATAGCTTTTTGTTTTGGAACACTGCTTGTAATACCAGAAGTTCAAGGTAAAGGAGTGGGATGTACAGAAAACAGCAGATTAGATGGAAATCACCAGTTTGTACTGTAAAATAATAGCCTGCAGATTGCATTTCACTTGATGCATGGTGTACTACAAGCACCATAAACTACAAAAATCTAAGTTTAAAGAGCTAAAATTGTTAGCAATACCCCTGCAGTTGAATCATACATTGAAGCAACTTGTTATATATCCAGAATAAATGTTAAAAATTATTCTGGTTGAAGCTTTCTGATAAAAAGGGGAGAGGGTTTTACTGTAACCTCCTACATGAGTTGAGTAAGACTATTGCTGTGGGTATAATCCCGGAGATGGATTAGCTGTCCTTAAAATTTGATTTTCAGCAACCTTTTTATGCAAATGCTGTAACAAAGTCATAACTGCATAAAATACTGCCTTACTGTAGCACATAAATAAATCCATGGCTGCAAAATGATACAGATGTTTTTGTTGAGTTTGTGATAATTTGTGCAGATACCCTGCAAAAACCGCTTTTTAATATTTTGAGAAAGTTTTTCTTCATCTTCATAAATATGAAAATTGTTCTGGACCAGATTCACCCATGGCATAAGTGAGCATATCACTATTGTTCTCTGTGACATGTATCTGTGAATTTATTCTCCTGATACTGAGATGTGTCCCTAATTTACATTTCCTTATTCCTGCCTTCCATCTCCTGGAATTTTATTTCCTCATTCAAAACAACTAAATATTCCCATCACTTTCGATGGAGTCAGGGTGGATCAGAATGGCTGCCATTGTCTTTATTTACTCATTTGAAGACATTTTCAACTTATTAAAAAAAAAACAAAACAAAAAACAAAAAACCCAAAATCCAAACAAAAACAAAAAAGAAAAGCTGCATTCTGCATGTGATGGTCTTGGGTGGGTGGGATGCAGTGGGAGAGAGATGGGGTAATGTGAGCGTGTAGACAGATTGAGGAGACAAAGGAGATGTCCTGGGAGGGGGCTTGTGAAGGCTCACGAAATAAATAGTGCAGATGAGACTACAGGTTATAGGAGAGGCCAGTTGAAATAGCCATTTGCCTGGCACAAGGGATTTTGATATGGTAGATGGAGCTTCCCTCATGTGGATATTTGGGGACTGTTATTTGCTGCTTCCCTTTTGTAGTGACTATTGAATTTGAACTGTTTACTTCCATGCTGAAGTTAGAAGGCTTCCTGGAAAATTTAATAGACACAGTAGGCGTCTAAAAATATGTATATATATTTATATATTAGAGCAGCATGATTTCTGAAGGCCTGACTTGTGGTTTATAAATGCTTAAGATGGGCTTTCACTTGGAGTAGGTGGACAGAGGCTTTTTGATAATCGCTTCTGCATCAGTCCCTACATGGGGGTTCATATGTGGTTTAACTGGCTATTTATTCTATATGTCCACAAATGCTGCTTTATGTTTGACTTCTGACTCCTCTTCCATGTAATTAGACTCCTGCCCTTCCTCAATCCTTGGCTTTATTGTCCCAGATCTGTAACTCGTTTAACCTAAGTTTTGCTCAAACTACAACTTGTTTTCGTGAAGTTGAGCCAAAGGAGATAGCGCAACACCATTTTACAGCTTCAGATGCTGGGGCTCATCTGAGGTGAGCAAAAGCAGGTGGAGAAATGCATGAGCCTACACCCAGCTGTCAGGTGAAACTAACTGAGGCAGAGATGCTTGTCTAGTGGAAGGTATTTCTTCTTGCCTCAGCGCAGCACTTAACAGTTCAGCTAAGCAGGGAGTTTGGCAGCTGGTTCACCCGGATTTAATTTGCAGTTCTTTGAAAACCTCAGAGTGAGCATTATGTGCTCGTAGGAGCAGCCAGACCTGCAGATGTCTCAGCAGTGCTTTCCTCAATATATTGTTGCAGGAAAAATGGCCCATGGCTTGTGCTGTGGTGCTTCTCCTCCTGCTTTCCTCAGGACAGTCTTCATAAAATGTGGGATTTTCTGTATTACCATTGTAACAAAAACTGTGGTGTGCAGGTTCAATTTCTTAGCTTATTTATTCTCCTCTTTCTCCTGTCCTAGAAACAATACAAACAAAACTAGACGGAGTGTATTTCTGTAGTTAGTGTGAAGTGTCTGGGTTTGTTATTATTTTGAAAGCAGCTAGCAGTTGTTGAATGCATCTGTATCCCTTGCTCTTCAAGGTAATTATTAGAGGTTTTATGGCTTATGAGTGTTTCTGTGGACATGTGACTAAACTGAAGCCAAGGTTCACAGGTAAGGGAATCTTGACAGAAAGGAGTACTTGATATTTACGAGGCTCCATCTCTCTTTGTATGTGAATTGATGAAGACTTTGCAGCCTAAAAGTATTGCATGCCTTTGTTACCGCGTCCCTCTGGTATGTTGCAACCAGCTGGTGAAGTCAGCCAAATGTTGTATTTTGCCCTCATGAATGTAGCATGTTTACATTCCAGATGAATCCTCAACATGTTATGTTTTACTGAGAACCTTTAGGTTTGCGCTGATTAAATCTCCACCAGCAGTGAACTACCATGCTTTCTTGATCTGCTAATGCTGATTAACATTTTAGTGGTATTTTTCAGTGCACCATTTCAACACAAGAAAATCAACAGATAATAGATATGAAAGTGATTGTTTACCTAACTTACCTTCCAATCAGGTGAAAGCCTCAGCCGTATAAATTTGTCCCATAAAATGCAATTCTCCTATTTATTTTTCTCCATCCATACTTCCGCGAACCTGGTATCTCCTGTTGAAGGAGTGTAGGGATATTTACAATGCCTTTAATACTGTGAGTTTTATACCTATGTCACCACACTGTACTTTGTCTTTTAGTATTTTGATGTGTCTTTCTTATACTGGGAAATATTTTGTGACATTGCTGTGCCCCTGTGATCCTGTGTTCTGAAATTCAGTGTCTGACTTCTGGTTTTCGTTTGTCATCTGTTTGTCAGCCTCTTCTTCTTTTCGGGATGAAACAAACAGGTCTTCATGCAGAGATTTCTTACTCAGAGAAAGTAGTCCATGGCCTGCAAATCTGAATCAATTTGAGCAGATCAGAGAAAATGATAAGGCCTCACTATCATTAGATCTTATTATCTTAATTAATGATAGATACTAGATTAACCTAATAGATTAGATTCTAGGAAAAAATTCTTCCCTGTGAGGGTGGTGAAGCACAGGCACAGATTGCCCAGAGAAGTTGTGGCTGCCCCATCCCTGGCAGTGTTCAAGGTTAGATTGGATGGGACTTTGAGCAACCTGGTCTAGTGAAGGTGTGTGTCTCTGCCCATGGGAGGGGGGTTGGAAGTAGATGAGCTTTAATGTCCCTTTCAACCCAAACCATTCTATGATCATGAAAGAAAACCGAAGCAATTCCAAAACCTGGCAAGAATGAAATAATCCCATCCATCACTTCAGGAGAGATGCTGGGGGCAAAGGTAAATTCTTCAGAACACTGTGACAACTGGTCAGTATATGCAAGTGATTTCTGCACTGTAGAGCTTTATTTATCATACATCTGTAGACAAGTTTAAACTTAGTTTGTCTCAGCTTCCTTATACTTTAAGACTAAAGATTCTCTGGATTTTATAAATAAGTTTTGAGAGTTGCAGTTCTGTGGTAAATGTTCCTTCTTGTCATTTCTAATTAGCAAGATATATTTCTTGCAATACTTCATTTTATGACAATCATTCCTTCATATGATACACTATAAATCATATTTATGACACGGTTCTCCACTCAGAAAGAAAAAGAGTCTTATGTATACATGTTTTTAGGGGAAGAATATCATCAATGTCTCTCTGCACAGGGCTTATCTGTACAACTGACTCCCATGTATAGTTTGAATCCAGCCTAATTGCTTGTCTGAGAGGGGCTAGTTAACATCAGATTGCATATCCTTAAAAAATAATATTTAAAACAGGATAGCAGTATTTCTTTAAAATAACTCATGCAGGGGTCCAGTGATGTTGACGATAGGTCCTGTTGTATAGCTTTTTATGGGGTGGGCTTAAGAGTTTGAAGCAAGAGTACTAGGAACAACTACGTCAAGGTAGGTGGCATGAATAGGGCTTTATGCCCTCTTAGGATGTCTGTGCAGTAGGGACTGAGTGTCAGAAGAGGTTTACAAAGCTGGATGTTTACCTGCTCCTCCTGTCTGGTGCAGTTATGTTCCTCTGGCATGGAGGAGCACACTACTTTTTGTAGGGTGTCTGGGAATTGTGGTAAGCAGACTTCAAAAAGAGGCCTGGTTCTGCATGCCATTATGTTTTCACTTAAATCCAAGCAAAAGGGGACAGAGAGGCAGCCTTTCAATCTTTTTCCACCTGTAAGAACTGATGCACAGGCTGTTAGGAAGCCTCAAGAGAGATTTTCTTTCTTAATACATAGTTGTAGCGCATAGTAATGAAAGTTACGTGCATCAGAAAGACAGCTACCTTATTAGTTTCTTGTTAAAAATAGAAAAAAAATAAAGAACACATTTTGTTTTACAAATGTCTAGTCAAACAGGAACTTTTTTTGGAAAAATGTCTACGGAGTACTAGTGTAATACAAAATGGAAAAAATTAAATAATGGCAAGAAATAATTTTTAACTTCACCTGCTTATGTAATCTCCTATCCTAGTATCTTTTTTTTTTTTGTGCAAAGTGTGCCTTGTGTCGAAAGAATGAGAGCACAATGAAAAGTGCTTTTGTTTCGTGTTTTACTTCTTGTTTCTGAGCCATTAAAACAAAGAATTCAATCTTCCTTGTATTTGGGATGAAAGGTTTTGAATGTGCATGAGTCAAGCTCTATTTTCACTTATAGTTTTAGTATTAGAATGCAATATGTTATTAGGGTTTGTTTACACACAGATCTAGAATTAAATGGAAGAGAGAGTCAGTTCCTTCAGATATAAGGTTCTGGAAAGAAAGAATGCCTTTGAGATCTACAGGAATGTATCTTGTGAAAGAAAACTGGGTTGTCTTTGCTGTGAACCAGCAGGATGTTTGTTTATATTAGAGAAGGTTGGGAAGGGAAAACAAGGCTTGCAGAGCGGCTTCCCTGTGCCCCCACAGGGAAATGGTGCACGTACCCTCCTACTCCGAGCTTCAACTCTGACCTAGGCCTCTACATTCATCCCCTTCTTTTAACCTGGCAGCCAGCTCTGTAGCAAGTCAAGAGCATTTAAGTGTTGCTGTCAGATATACACGTATATTTGGCAATCCTTAGGCCAAAGGGAGTTCGATCCAGGTGCCCATTCAGTAGGGGCTTTAGAGGAGAGAACCTGCAGAATCAGAAAAAGGATATGTGCAAAATAAACAACATGTACAAGCAGAGGTACTCATTGTTATGCCCTCTGATGAATCCTTTTGCTTTCTTCTTTCCCACTGCATGAAGACGGAACTTTCTGTGATACCTCTTGGTGCCCTAAATAACTGCCTGTATCATACTGTTCTGCCTCCAGCTCAGTGAGGATGAATAAGAACTGTTACTCAGATCATAGAATCAAAGACACATAGAATAGTTAGAGTTGAAAAGGACCTTAAGATCATCTAGTTCCAACCCACTGGCATGAGCAAGGACACTTCACACAAAACAATGTCTCCCAAGGCTTTGTGCAACCTGGCCTTGAACACCACCAATGATGGAGTATTCATAACTTCCCTGGGAAACTCATCCCAGTACCTCACCACCCGCACACTAAAGAACTTCTTCCTTATGTCCAATCTAAACTTCCCCTGTTTAAGTTTGAAACCATTACCCCTTGTCCTATCACTACAGTCCCTAATGAAGAGTCTCTCCCCAGCATTCTTATAGACCCCCTTCAGATACTGGAAGGCTGCTGTGAGGTCTCCACTCAGCCTTCTCTTCTCCAGGCTGAACAGCCCCAACTTT